>JAHHFK020005242.1:0-39305 GCA_024533555.2 Aedes koreicus
GCGCATTGGCATAGGATGCATTGCGCGATATCTGGTCGAGAGGAGGTCGCCACGAGTGGCACGTGAAGAAGGAAACGGAACGCACGAGCTACAGAACTATTGTCGACGGTTCTCGATGAGCTGATGCAGCATGTGCTAGCAGCTCCAATGTGCCATGGGAGGGTTATGCTGGATACACCGTTAGACCGATGAAAACTGAAATGCGACACGACCGAAGAAAAGCGGTTGGCGCGTTTTTACATTGACGACAATCACAATCAATTGGCACCGCCAGTCTCGTAAGACTTGTGCTCGCGAATCGGATCTTTATCGAGATCCCACATTCGCACCTCGTGTTGTCTCAGTGTAAACGCGCCTCCCTATGACATCTTCCACCCTGTGTAGAAAAATCGTCCAGTCTAAATAAAACGTTAAACGACGCAAAGTTTTTCGTCTTTTTCAATGATATGCAGATCAGTCCAACTATGCACGCACTGAACAAAGTGTGCTGTGTGATACAAAACGAGATGATATGGTGACATAGTTCATTTCAACAACGAAGACAAAACAGGCCGGTGTATACTTTTTCCGCCCTAGTTAAGCCTCATCACTACAAAATCCTCAGATATTTTTTTCCCATTTTTTTTTTCGAGGTTTTCAACTTTGGGCTGGTAGGGAAGATGTACCTATATTAATTCACTTTGCAATTCATCCTACTTGAAATAAAACGATATACACGTGACAGGATTAGTTAGTAGTGTTTGTTGTAGTTATTAAACGTAAGCAAAAATTATTAGAAAACGAAACTGATCCTTCAACTGCCCAATTGTTTGATTCATCGTAGGATGAATATAGGAACAATGAGATTAATATGGGGGCAGTCTAGGTTAGTCAAAAAAATTTGAAAGTGGAAATGAAAATACATTTTTTTTGGAAATCACTTTTATTGCTCAGTATAGTCTCCCATAAGATGAATACACTTGGTCTTTCATTTGTTGTCCCATCACGGAAGTGACTTTCTGGAAGACTGCAAAATACTCCTCTAGGACGGCTATAACCTCTTCGTTTGATGAAAAATGCTTTCCACAAAGGAATTTTTTTGAGGTGTGAGAACAGCCAAAAATCAGAGGGATCTAAATCTGACGAATTAGGTGGATCCTGCACCAATTCGTACCCCAGTTAACTGATTTTCGGGATGTTTTTTTGAGCTGTGTGAGCAGGTGCATTGTCTTGATGAAAAAAAAAATTTTTTATTTTCTTCTGGAAACCGGGTTTTTTTTTTCACCCAACTGGCCCAAAAGGTCACAATAATAATCAGAGTTGATTGTCTTACCAGTTTGGACATAATCTATAAAATTCCTTTTGCATCTCAAAAAACTGACGCTAACACCTGATTGACCGATTTGTGGATACGAACTCGCTTCGGAGCCGAAGTGCCTGGTTCACACCACTTCTTAGCCTCTTGTTTTGATTCAGGATCATGGTGGTAGACCCAAATCTCATCCATAGTGATGAATCGACGCATAAAATCGACGCATTTTATGCTTTCGAAATTGCTCCGACTGTTGCTCTGAAAGTCACATTCGAACGTGTTTTTGTTACATTGTTAGCAAATGTGGCACCCATTGTGCACACAGTTTTTTGAAACCCAAAACTTCAGCCGAAATATGCCATGTTGTTCGATGTGAGATGCCTATGGTGTCAGCTATCACATCCACAGTCGATCGATGATCTTCCAAAACCATATTCTGTATTTTCGTTATGATTTCTGGTGTTGATGCACTTTTTGGACGTCCTGAGCGTGGATCGTCTTCTGATTTCGTGCCAAATAATCGTCATTTGCGGGAAGTGTTGATTTTCTTCTTTCATTCAAAGAAAACAGCAGCTGAAGCACATCGAGAGCTCCAAAAAGTTTACGGTGATGCTGCTCTGAGTGAAACAGCGTGTCGTGATTGGTTTCGTCGCCTCAAAAACGGTGATTTCAGTGTTGATGATCGTCCGCGTGAAGGAAGGCCAAAAAATCTGCGAAGACTCTGAATTGGAGGCATTGCTCGATGAGGATCCGTGTCAAACGCAAGAAGAGCTTGGTTCAGGATTAGGAGTTTCCCGCCAAGCCGTTTCTAAGCGATTGCATGCGTTGGGAATGATTCAAAAGCAAGGAACTTGGGTTCCTTACGATTTGAAGCCAAGAGATGTTGAGCGTCGTTTTTTCGTCTGTGAACACCTGCTCCAGCGGCAAAAAAGGAAGAGTTTTCTACATCGCATTGTGACGGGTGACGAAAAATGGATTCATTACAGTAACCCAAAACGGAAACATTCATGGGGACTGCCCGGGCATGCTTCGACATCGTCACCTAGGCCGAATATTCACGCTGCGAAGGTTATGCTGTGTATTTGGTTGGACCAAGTTGGTGTTATTTATTATGAGCTGTTGAAACCAAACGAAACCATTACCGGGGAACTGTATCGAACTCAATTGATGCGATTGAGCCGAGCACTGCACGAAAATCGGCCACAATACGAGCACAGACACGAAAAAGTGATTCTTCAGCATGACAACGCTCGACCTCACGTTGCGAAACCCGTGAAAACCTACTTGGAAACGCTCAAATGGGAAGTCCTACCCCACCCGCCATATTCTCCTGATATTGCACCGTCCGATTATTACTTGTTCCGTTCGATGGCACATGGTCTCACTAGTCAGCAATTCCACTCATATGATGACATCTCAAAATGTCTTGATTCTTGGATAGCATCAAAAGACGAACAGTTCTATCGAAATGGTATTCACGTTCTACCAGAAAGATGGGAAAAAGTCGTAGCTAGTGATGGGCAATACTTTGAATAATTCGTTTGTAACCATTGTTTTCAAAATAAAGTTCCTTTTTCACCAAAAAACAGCGAGAACTTAGTTGCGCACCTAATACTTCATGCAAGTTGCTGCTTCGTGTGGAATGAAATAAAATTTTGCGTGCTCTGATATTTACATCACAATAAAAATTCAGACCTGAATTCACCTGAAATAATAGATACCCTTTAATCATGGATCTTGTATGATAGCTCTCTTGATAATTGATATGGTTTCTGATGCACTGTCTACACTCTTAAAAATAATGAATATTACGAGTGACGTAATCCTTGTTGCACGTAAATACTTTGCGACGTAAACATTAATATGACTCAATTGTATGTTGTATTTGATGTTTTGTTGAATCCTAATTTTAAATTTCAAATAATACATACTGCCAAACCGCAGTCACGATCCGGATGCTACATTCACAATCAGAATACGAATAAGCTTTTAGAATATATTTGATATCCTCAAGTCCGTTAATCATTGAAAATTAGCTACTGCACTCTGAATACTGGAATTTCGAAGCCTTTAACTTGAGCTTGATCATTGTCTTTCGTTTTAAAACGACATCAGACCTATTTTTCACGCAGTCAGTTCCGCGCGTCACGACAAGTTCTTTCTTTCTCCTCCGTGATGGTTTCACCACGGTTATTTCAAGTTACATAAAAAGGAATAACAGTTAGCTTTTCATTATTCATATTTGTAATGCTCAAATAAGAACGATGCAGTCTTGGAAATAAGGACAATTTAAGGTGTAGGCAACATTCAATTTGTATTAATATTAACAGTAGTAGCATTTGGAAAGCGTCATTTTGTGTTTCTCAACTTATTTTTACGTCAGTTTGAGTGTAAATTTAAGAACATTTGAGTGTAAATTTAAGAACATCGCATCGAAGTAGACTTACACCGTGATCAATTAATTCGGATACACTTTCAAAATACATTGTTATAACGCCGACGCTATATTTTGAGTTTCTTGATATATTTTATGGAAAGTACTTTTTATGTAGATTAACTACAGTAAATGTTTCCGGGTGTGACTCTTCCTTAGAATGTTTTCTTTACCAACCTCAAACGTTTTTCGAAACTGTCACAGGTGGCACGTACTGATTTCATGAGCATATCCTCCCAAATTTTCTGGACAACTACCTTGAACAGGTCCAAATTCTAGATTTCGTAGTCCTTTAGTCTGGAAAAGCGCAAGAGTGCATGGCAAGATGCAGACTGCAAGGTGGTGTACTTCGAATGCACTAGTGGTTCTACAACAGTGAACCAATTTCAAATCGCTAGTTGCACATTGATTGTTGACAGAACCAGCGGCTGGATAGTCAAGAAGAAAAATGAATATATTTTGTAGCTCAGGAAGTACTATCACACCGGTCCCAAGCTCGGTCCCAAGCTTAATGATTCGCCCCTAAGACCATATCTCACACCAATACACCCCCTCAAATATTCTGTCAAAATAACATAGCAAATCAAAACAAAAGTTAAAGATACTAGTACCGAAAGGTACTGAAAAGCGCAAGAGTGTATAGCAAGGTGCAGACTGCAAGGTGTACTTCGGAACTAGGGGTTCTGAAACAGTGAATCAATTTGAAATCGCTAGTTACACATTGATTGTTGGTAACAGTGTGTAATGAATGTTATTATTTTTAAAGAGTAAGTATTAGTTAGTGCCATTGATGGATTGGAACAAGCGACTACCTGTCACAGCCTTGCAAAAAACCATTCCAATCGATCAAGGGACCTATCAAATGGATGAGGTGTCGCCACTTCCCTAATGAGGCTCTTTAATTATTTTGTGATCGAAAATTTACGCTTCTCTTGAAATTGTGGTGGCCCTGAAAAGGTTCCTTAATGGTCATTTACGATGGAACGTCACGAAGAATGGTACCATAGACTAACTCTAAGACCAGTAGGTCCCGAACAAATACGATTTTTTTTCTTGGCTCAGTCAGTACTAGCACATCGGTCCCAAGCTCAATGATTCGCACCTAAGACCGTAGCTCACACAAATACACTCTCAAATATTCTGTCAAAATAACATAGCGAATCAAAACAAAAACAAAGTTACTTGTACCAAAAGGTACTGAAAAGCGCAAGAGTCCATGGCAAGGTGCAGACTGCAAGGTAATTTTATTTTTATTTTGCTGAAAATGTATTTATTGACTAGTTTTGGATGTAGAAGGAGATGTTTCGCTCATCGCCATGAGGCACCAAGAGTAGACAGTCATTTTTGCTAGAATGAAAGATATGAAGAGAAAGTGTTGAAAGATCCGTCAGTGTACGGTAGGTTGGAAATAGAATAGAAGTATTGAAAATTGAGCGAAAGGTCATGGGTAAAGTAGTACTCGAACCATCCCACTGCGGGGTAGGTTGAGGCACAGATACATCTGCCACCTCAACTGGCAATAATAACTCGTTGGATCTCGCTCATGTACCACTGATCGCTTGTGATAGTTTCTAGCGGTAGTTTGTACACACTCTGTTTTGATGCGTACATGGGAGAGGAAACTCTCTCCTTTTTGGGTTTGTTTTTGTTCACAACGACTGATAATTACTTAGTTTTTTTTCCCGTCATCTCTAACGTAGAGACCTCGGAGAGAAAGACCGTAAAGCTTTGTGGTCCCCACCAGTATGAATTAATGGTTACCACCATTTATGGGTTTACATACTCTAACTGTTATTTTTGTATTATCCGAGCGTGGAGTAACGATTAGGATGTAGAAGGAGATGTTTCGCTCATCGCCATGAGGCACCAAGAGTAGACTGTCATGTTTGCTAGAATGAAAGATATGAAGAGAAAGTTTTGAAAGTTCCGTCAGTGTACGGTAGGTTGGAAATAGAATAGAAGTATCGAAAATTGAGCGAGTTTTGGATTTTTCTTCCATCATACAAGAAACCTTTTTTAATTAGAATTTCATTTGAATTTTTTAGAAGTATTTTAAAATGTTCGTCCTATACTTTAACATGGGAGCTGTCAGATTTATCACCAATCAGTGTCTTCTTCTTTTTTCAACCTGGATTCGTCCATTGCCTGGGACAGACATACAACGTACAGCGTTGTACGAACTGTCAAATACTTTAATCCAGTACTAAAAAACAGTTACTAGACTAAAGGCTCGAACGCATTGATAATGGAAGCGGAACGGCAGCGGAAGAGCCCAATCTGACTAAACCTGCTTGTCGAATAGAAAACTGATAAGCTTCCAGTTGATTTCAATTGGACATATCGACGTCATTTGTGACAACTGTCAAACTTGCTGTTTCCGTTCCAATTCCGTCCCCATTGCGTTTGGGCCTTAAAGGAGTACCACGCTGTACGTTGTATGCCTGTCCCAGGCATATAGTTAAGATACATAACAACCCCCCTTTTCTATTGCCGATGCCTCAATTTACATTAGATTCTGTTCTGGAAACAATAACCCCTATTGTCAGCTCACCGTTTTGAACAATACTATTAATTTTACATACTGTAGATTCTATTGTACGATAATAATACATTTAAGTGTAACCTTATTAGATTTTTTTTCGGGTTGCATTGTCAGCGTCGTCAACGTCAAGAATAGAATCCCAGTCTATAATGGTCGACACAGCGGCTGGATAGCCAAGAAGAACATGGATATAGTTTTTGGCTCAGGAAGTACCAGCACATTGGTCCCAAGCTTAATGAATCACCCCTAAAAACACAACTCACAACAAACAACCCCTCAAATATTCTGCCAAATACTAACACAGCGAATTAGGACCAAAACAAAGATTCTAGTACCGAAGAACGCAAGAATGCAAAGACTGGACTCGGAAAAAATGAGACACATAAAAATGATCACCAAAAATTCATTTTAAATCGGATACTTCTCAAATTTTCAGGGATTAAATAACTATATGTTTTGGCATAATTTGTTTATTGAATTTCCTCCACCAAGCTGAATGCTCGTACATTTCTCTTAACACTGCTCATGAGATCTTGGGCGAGGCTTTGTCCATCTTCCTTACACAATTTCTCCCAGTTTTTCTTCAAAGCTTCATCGAGTTTGAATGTTTTTCCGCTCTTCTTCAACTTCTTCTTCATTATCGCCAAAAACTTTTCGATCGGACGAAGTTCTAGTGTATTTAGCGGGTTCGCCTCTTTCGGGACCATATTAACGCCCTTCGCTTCGTACCAATCCGGCCAGAACAGCGTGGGACCACGGTGAGAGCGGAGGAAGGGCAGCAAGCGCTTCTGCAAGCATTCCTCTCGATAAATCTGCCCGTTTATGGTGCCGGTTGTAACGAACGGCTTGCTGTACCGTCCGAACTCGCAGATCGTCTGCCACAACAGGTACTTCTTCGCGAATTGGTCCATCTTTCTGGTGTCCGCCTTGATATATGTCTCGTCTTCCATGACGAGACAGCTTGGCTTGACCAGCCACTCACGGTACAGCTTCCGCGCACGCAATTCGGCTACCGTGTTTTGCTTGTCAGTCCGGTTTGGCGCCTTCCTGACCTTAAAAACACGTAGCCCAGCCCGCTTCATGGTCTGCTGGACGAACCACTTCGACGAATTGACCTTTTTGGCCACGTCTCGGGTGGAAAGGTTCGGGTTATTCTTAAAGTACTGCCTTATCTTCCGTGCCTTCTCTGGGTATTCCGTTTTCGGTCATCGTCTCCTGGAACATCTTCACAACGCGGGACACGGTGGAATGGTGGATTCCAAGCCTTTTGCCGATCCATCTGTGCGACTGACCAGGATTATCGATCAGCGCGCCCAAGATTTGCTGGCGTAGCTCTTCTTGTTTCGAATGCATCTCGAAAACTACTTGACAAATCGCAATAAAATTTTGCACACATAAACATAAACTAGTATTACTCAAAATTTCATCAATTTTTACTCACGCGATAAAAAGCTACACCCAAAACAAAGTGTCGCATTTTTTCCGAGTCCAATCTTTATTGCATGGGGCAAGTATATCTAGTATTAGGCAAATGACATAGATATAAGATAGGTTCAGTCTGTGCAGCACAGCTGAAGACGTAGTAAAATATTATATATTTGGGACCAATTGGGTTGCCAACAGTGAATGATTTTAACCGCTAGTTTTTAACCGCTACACTAAAAAAAACCGCTGTAAAAACTACCAATTTTGGGATTAAATTAAGCGCAAACACCAACCATTTTCACCTGACTATAAATGCGTTTGATTTTAACCATGCCTGCGAATGAAGTCAACCAAGGTAGGGTTGATATCAACATGAGGTCTGTCAAATGTATCACAAATGTTGAAGGCTGTACCATAAACGTAGTAAATTTGACTGAAATTTCATGGTAGTTTTAAAGATACCCGAATAAGTCGGGTAAAATGGTAGTTTTTACTGCAAGATTTTTTTCAGTGTAGTTTATAGATGAATTCACGTTGAAAAAAGAAGAAGACACCGAGTGGTGATACATCTGAAAGCTCCCATGTTAAAGTACACGGCAAGTAATCCACACATATTTATTAGCAAAAATCCATGTAAAATTCCACATAATATTCATTTATTCACACATAAACAGAACCTTCTGAGAAGCACAAAGGGCCGGTTCATAAACCACGTAGACTCTTTTTTGAAAATCTCAGACCCCCCCCCCCACATTTTTTTTGGAAATTTTGTATGGAGCGTAGACTTTGGTAAACCCCACCCCCACCCTCCCCCCAAAAAAAGTCTACGTGGTTTATGCATAGCCCCAAATGAAGTTTATGTAGCAAATGAGAAGTATGTGTTGCCATACATAGTGGTTATGTGTACACATAGGAAGTGTATGGGTAATAGATATCATTTGTTGATTATATTGCAAAAAATCATAGATGGGACACAGATATTATCATTGCTTTTCTATCAGTGTATAGGACGAAAATTTTAAACGGACGAAAATTGAAGTTTCTAAGAAAATCAAATAAAATTTTAATTAAAAGCGGTTTGCTGTATGATGGATGAAACATCCAAAACTACTTATTAAAGACATTTTCAGAAAAATAAAATAAAAATAATGACCCTATTTGTGCATCTTAAGCTGTCAGATTTATCACCACTCGGTGTCTTCTTCTTTTTTTCAACTTGGATTCGTCCATAGGCGAACTAGGGTAGGTCACGGTATCAACTGCATGGAGCATTAAAAACGAGTCGTTTTCCAGTACGCTGTAAAATGGCTCAGGGTGGTAAAATCTAAAAAACAAGGCTAATGTGGGTGAAATCTTCACCAAATTTGCGTAGCATATTTTGAAGCATTGACAATCTTTTGACGTATTAACAACAATATTAAGGGTCACCCACAATAGATACGTTTGCGATCCGTTGACGTTAATTTGACAGAAAACCTGAGGGAAAACTGTCAAATTCACGCAAACGCATCCGCAACGTATCAATTGTGGGCCAGCCATAACATTTTTTCCGCTTGGACCTCTTGGCTGAAACATCCCTATTTTTTCAATTAATTTATTTGGCACCTGTTAGAAACAACTCAACAGAGCCCAAACACAATGTATACAATGAAGTATTAAAATATGGCATATTCAAGACTCTTGAATATGCCATATTTTAATACTTCATTGTATATATAAATTTGGTTAACAATGTATTGTTCTAACTGTAAAACCTAAGCCGTGAGAGCGCAATATCTGAATATTCAAATGATATTCATCATTGAATATCATTTGAATATAACAGTGAAGATAACACATTCTATATACCAGTTAGGGCAATGCACTGTTAGACAACGTTGTAGAATTTGTCAAGAGCTAAAAATTTGCATACACCATATTCATAAATTCAGTTGTTGAACCAAGTTATCGGTAAATTTACCCAATTGCACGAAATGACTTTTTACAACACTGTTCAAGAGTTCTTTTAACTTGACTTGGCTTTTAAGTTGATTCGTCTGTGGTCGCAACATCTTTCATTGCTGCTATATCCTATTTTTTCCGGCTCTTTGCTTCTGATATTGTTTTGGTCTCTTTTAAATTCGATCATTTGGAAATCTAAATGGTTTCTTTTTCTGAATTTCGGATACGCTCGTTGTTTCTTCAATCCTTTCCTCGGCCATCAAAGTCGCCAGGTCCATTTCTGTATGTCCTAATTTATGCATTCCGCCACTTACCGAAATACAGACGGCTGTTGTTTTGTTTATCTTTTTCCCGCTGCTTTTCTATTACCATTTTTATAAAAATTAAATTTAAATGAAGATGGTAAGGTATTTATTATGCTATCGGCAATAATGTATAGGTCAATTAGTTAATTAGTTTAATTAGTTCAGAACAATATTAGATTTTTTGATCTTCAAAGTCCTTAACCAATACTTCAGATCTGGTTTCTGAAGAGCCGTTAGTTGAAATAGGGACTGTGGCTGCGCTATGTTCCTTCATACGCTTGATTGCTCGAACATTGACGATGGTTCCCGGTGTTGGCAAATCGTATTCCGGATGATCTTTCAACAGGTGGGTCCTCAAAATATGATTCTGAAAAAACGCTCGATTGCATACAGAACAGATGTAGTTTCTCTCTTGATCGTGTAATGTTCTTGTGTGGACACTAAGCGACTTTTTTGATTTGTAGGATTTTCCACATATATTACAGTGGAAATTTTTGGCATCAGTGTGCGACAGCTGATGTCTTTTCATATTTTGCAAGGAGACGAACTGTCGATCGCACAATTCGCATGCATAAGGAGTCAGTCCGGTATGTTGACGAACATGAAGGTATTTTTGAGAAATATGGCGGAAACTTTTGCAACATATTTCACAGACATACGGTTTTTCGCCCGTATGACGACTTAAGATATGGTATTTACAGGTGCCTCTGTGAAGAAATTTTTCTTTACAGTACGGACATGTGTATCTTCTATCATTGGAATGTATTCTTTTATGTTTGTTCAAATTCGCTTTAAGAGTATATTGGCGGTCACATAAGTCACATGCAAATCTTTTGACACTCTTGCCTCTTTCTAGGTGACTCGTACGGTGTTTTTTCAAAAATCTCGTCTGTATCATTTTTCCACAATCTTCACATTGACTCATAACAGGTCTTCCTTTAAACAGAGGGCTTTTACTTCTCACTTGTTGTACATTTAGCTTTATGTTTGAGCCTTTATTCCACAATGTCAGTTGCTGATTCAAGTTATTTTCCACATTGGAATCCATGGCAAAACTGGTAGCCGCCTTACTGTATTCGCTCTTGTTGAAATACCCATCTATTTCTTCATCAACACACTCGTTCTTCTGCACCTCATCATTGGAGTTGCTCATGTTATGCTGGTTTTCAATTTCCTCGACTTCTAATACTTCTTTCAAATCTTCATGTCCATATAAATCGAGGAGATTTTTCAAAACATTCTCCGATTTAAGTATCTTACGACGAAATACAAGTGCAACTCGAAGCTGTGCAATACATCCATCACATATTCGCAAAGGAAAAAAAGGCGACATCGAAGGTGGTGTGATCAGTTCTGTAGCTGGTTCATCATGTCTTTCGGCAACATATTTGTAAACATCCAGATAGCATTGAAGCTTCAGTTTTACTGAGGCTGCCTGTGTTTCCGCTGGATAAGGATCACTGAGTAGCTTGCTTTCCGGTGTATTTTCAAGACAAACCCTGCAGGTTTCATTCGTTATGGAAAACTCCATTGCGGCGGGATGTCTGAAAATAGACGTGTAATAGAGTTGAAAGTAATTGTCAGGATAAAACTGCTTACCGAACATTCCGCGATAATTTCAAAGACAGAGCAAATTTGGGCAAATCAAACAATGTTTATGTACAAACAACGACGAAGCGAAAGTCACGAAGTAGTGCGTTTCGTTTTCTCTTGGTTTCGCCGTTTTGTTCTCCCTTTTCATGTTTACATGTTCATCATCGAGTTGAACAAACTCGTGCGTGAACTCTCTGTTGTATTAGGTTTTTTGACGTTTAATCACCTCACCCTTTCTGGCACATGCAGAGGAATGATGGTTTGTTTTCCTCCAAAAGATTTTCCTTCTTACTGGCACTCATGTGATCTAAATGGCGCTTTAGTGTGCGTGCGTTCAAGGTCACTAAGCCTAATAAGAAATGGGTCTTTCCGCATTCATTCATGCAGTTCCAAGGTGAATTTAATATCTCAGGTGGCTATTTTCTTCAGTTGGTTGGAAAGACGGGTGGAGTAGCGGGGTATCAAATGAGATTTAGCAGTGGAGCGAAAGAGTAAGGAATACTCAATACTGTATTACGCACATAATGACAGTTGTTGATAGCATTTTTGCGTAAGAGTGAAGAGTTATATATTTATGTAAACGGTATGGGCTAAACGTTTTGTTTACACACATTAGCACGTGCACTTTTCCCCCGAAATATTGGTAAACAAACCTTCTAGCCTGACGCTTTATATCCCATGGCATAGAACATAGGCCTGGCAGTGTGAAACTAATCATCTCCTTTACTCGTTTGGTTTAAAATGGAACTGCGAGTTTGACATCACAGGCACTGTTGCATAGGTGTAAAGGAGAAAACTTCAGTATGCCAGACCAGTATTTTACTTGATATGGATCGTATTAGTATGCATTTAAACATGGCCGAAATTCTCATATACAGTATTGAGACCACCTGAGATATTAAATTCACCTTGATGCAGTTCAACAGGGTGCAGTATAGTCACTAGATTCATAGTCTGGCGGAGACAAAAACGGGAGCCAATTTTGATTGTCACTTGGCGGAGCCAATCGAACATTACACGTGTAATTTATGATAAGGGCCGGAAAGCCATTTGTAAACAATGACTTTCAATTCCGATTTCTCTCAAAACTCAGAACACTCCAACATATTGGAAGCAGCATCTGGTGGAAGAATGTTTGTTCTACCATATAGTGTATCTGAACATCGAAAAATTCTAATGATACGAGAGAAATCAACGTTTAAAATCATTGTTTACAAATGGCTTTCCGGCCCTTATAATTAATTACTCGAGTAATGTTCGATTGGCTCCGCCAAGTGACAGTTCCCGTGTTTTTCTCCGCCAGACTATTGGCTGGCCCACAATTGATACGTTGCGGTTGCGTTTGCGTGAATTTGACAGTTTTCCCATAGGTTTTCTGTCAAATTTACGTCAACGCATCCGCAACGTATCAATTGTGGGTGACCCTTATGAATCAAGTGACTATAGGGAGCAGCGGTAAAACGTCCATCCGTCTTACTGCTGTAAAAGCCGCATCAAATCATCAAAACAAGAAAAGGCGCCGTCGTCTCAATGGTCCAAATCACATTGACGTCAATCCTCAGATTTGACAGGTACTGGTGCCCTTGTGTTCAGAATTTAGTGTGTGAGAAAAAAGAACGGGAAACACGATGGCTGTTTCTTTCTTTTATACTCTCATGGTGAAAAGTGAGGATAGCTTGTTCTGTGCATTAGTCTATTGCAATACTTCACGCCCGTTTCATTTTACTCAATTTTTGATTACAATTGTATATTTTCTCTTTTTTTCTGGGGGAGATGTTTCTCAATCTTCGTTAAAAAGTGGATCTACTCAATTTATGAGTAGATCCACTTTCTATGAAAATTGAGTAACATTTCCGTGAGAGAAAAAAAGATAGTATACAATTGTACTCACAAATTGAGTAGAATGAAACGGGAGTGTTCACTCTGCAGACTACACGAGAAAATAGAAAATGCTGAAAAGCATATTATATATAACTTTCTACGCTTTATTCCTTTTAAATCACTGCAATGCATAAAAAGTATGCATTGAATCAATATATTTTAGGCATTGCAATACATTTTAGATAATTATTACTTTCCGTGCATATTGCGTTATCGGCATTAAATGCTGAAAAGCATATTATATATTCCTTTCTACGCTTTATTCCTTTTAAATCACTGCAATGCATAAAAAGTATGCATTGAATCAATATATTTTATGCATTGCAGTACATTTTAGATCATTATTATTTTCCGCGCATATTTCGTAACCGGAGTTATATACTTTAGGAGCTCAAGACAGCTTATCTATAAGCGAATAAAAACGGAAGGATTGGTGATATTAGGAAAGTTTTACGGCAAGGAGAGGACTTGAACCTAGTGCACTTGAACAGGCTGTGCGAATCGAAACTAGCTTCGGAATGCGGTTCGTGAAAGAAGACAAATCATGTTTTATTAGAGGAATGTGTGGAATATTTTATTAAAGAATTTATTTCGAATTTTTTATTGAAAAGTTGAAAATCCCAATCCTGAAGTGAAACAAAGTCCTTTTTTCTGTGAGTTGGATAGTTTCTATTTTCGTTAGATATGTTTATGTCTAGTGACTATCTTTTATGCTTGATAATTGATAATTATAAAAATGGTGTGATGTTTCATTAAGCCTGCTCATTATGTGCAATTTTGAACACACAGATTCCAAATTTTTGCATCGTTTTAAATAGGTCATATGAATAAAGTGAGTAAAAGCTTTTACTTTGCTCAAATGCGTACGTCAAACCATTTACTTGAGCATTTACTCACGTCGATATGACAAAAGCAAGAATTTGAGTATTTACTTTTCGAACATCCAAATCCGTATGAATAAAAAGAATAATCTGAGTAAATGCTCACAAAATTTTGAGTCACCTGTACAGCATACTCAGTTGAAATCGAACTAAAAGAATCGTGTGTTGCGTTGGAAGGAACAACATAAAATGTACGTGGGCGGTTTTGTAAATTTATCATTTCCAATGGTAGTCGACGTAAACAGTGTTTATCGAAGCTTTGATCGTTCAGTGAAAGTTTATAAAACATGATGAGAAGGAGACGATAATAACTTCAAGCAACTCTACCGGTTTTTTTTTTCGAGAAAATGTGATTGCACAAACATTTTTAGAAGATGATTCTGAATCCCGAGGAGGAGCATTATCATATAAACAAAGGATGAAGTGTTTATGGTGATCCCGAAATCCAAGTAACAAATAAATATTTTTGTGGAAACGATGTATTTGCATTGTTTGATTTACACCACAATAATCACCAAATTGTTTAAATTCTCATCACAACAGAAAATCCAATTTGCAAAATATTCCTACAACTTACTAAGTTCCTAGCGATTCTACTAACACAACGCCTCCCATCAACTAGAAAAACATTCTTTCCAATTCGTTCAGAACAATTTTTCGGTTTTCAGTCTGCTTCCGGTCTGACTGTACTTTGACGTTTTGCCTCATGTTGTTTATTTTCTTCGTCACTTGCTGAACGGACATGTCTTTTTCTGCTTCGCTGACGGCGTTTGAGATTTTCTCAGCAGAGCTTTTTCAAAGGATGCCAGAATATCCACAAACTTCGCACCATCAGCAGTTTTTTTTGCCGGTAATTTTGCTGCCTGTTGGATTCTGATTTCCATTTTCACTATTCTCACATGAAAAGAAAGAAAATAAGATATAATTAGCCCATTTGTAATATTGGTAAATAGAATAGACTTACTGTGATTCAGTTCATCCTCCAGATACTCCTCGTTGAAGGAATCGTCAGACATCTTCCCGTATTGATATTTCAGACATTTTTTTGTGTGTACCAACAATGCTTTTTTCTACTCAGAGAAAAATTTCATCGTTGTACCGACAATTAAATCATGGTCAGGATGACTATCGCATATAATGGTTACAATAACCATGAAAATGGTCGAATTCATCACGTTCATGGCATTTTTGACAACGATCAGGGTACAAGGACTATTCCGACATTATGGCAAATGTTGGATCAACTATTTTTAATGGTCGTTTTGACCATGATCATAGTCGATTCAAAATCACTATACTGCAATAGTCATCATAACCCCCAATAATGGTAAAATTGACTATCAAATTCTTCTCTGTGTACCTAAGAAAAACAAGAAATTTTTTTTTGACAGAGCAAATGCTAAGTTCGAAATTCGAACTTACTCCGAGTAAAGTACAACTTTATTCATACGAATTTGAGCAAATGCTCAAACAGTTTACTTTACTCAAACTGGTTAGCTTGTGAGTAATTACTCGTTTTTATTCATATGGCCTAATGCGTTTATAAAGGACGCTGGATACGCCTTTGGGATTGCCTCTGGAGCCGCCCTTGACTTTGATCTTGAATCTAGCCACGGGGTAGGAATTGAAGCTGATTTTGGTTTCTGGACATGCGTACATGGAGAAAAGCAGCTAGAATATGCCACACGTACCATTCTCCGAAATGGGAAGTCCATCAATATTTATATTAACAGTTCTTTCTTCCATTGCGGATATTACTGGATCATCGCTTTGAAGCTTTGAATCCCGAAATACACAAGCTCTCGTAGATGTACTTTCTTAGGAATAACCGCATGTTGAGAAGTTTCAAGAAGAGTAGAGCGACACTCTAGATCTAGATCTTCATCGCTTAGAATGTCCAGTGAAGCTCCAGTAGCCTCCACACTAAGATGGTATTGAGATACGAAATTGGCCAAATGATATTTCAGGGGAACTTTTGTCCCTTGAATTGCAGTCGAACATGTCGCGCAATCACTATCAGGGTCCCCAGATTTTCGAGTATCGTCTAGAGCACTCCCAAAAATTTTTTTTTATTTTTATTCTTTTGAACCTTTTTCGCCCCCGACTTGCTTCACACCCCATAATTGTTGTTGGCGGCTGTTTTCTTCCCCCTTATTTTTTTTTTTGTGCCGCCCCCGCGCCCTGTCCCGCATCGCTCTGCTTTTGTTTACAAACCTCCTCCTCCTCTTCTTCCTTTTTTTTTTTATTTTTGTTTTTTTTTTTTTTTTTCTTTTTCTCTTTCCAACCCTTTTATATAAAAATTTTTTTAAAAAAAAAAAAAAAAAAAAAAAAAAATAAAACAAAATAAATATAGTATGATGATGTATGATATGTACTACCACCCATTGTAGCACGGAAACTAAGTCCGACAGCAATGGGCTCTCCTCTCTGTTAGACTTGATCAAGCTTTAATAACCACTGATTATCCTAATCATGCCGTTGTATGAAGGGCCAAAAAGGGGTTGGGTGGATCGATATGCAACATCACTTATACGTATCCACAGGGATATAAAGAATCTCCTTCCAACAACAACACTGAACAATTGGTCAAAAGAGCAAGCTATCTAACATGGGGATGCCCCAATGGGCGGGGAGAAGAGCCCGCCCTCTATTCACAAACTGTTAGCAATGGGGAGTTGGCATTCCCACTCTCCCCATCCAGAGTGCTTCAATCGGGTGCCCTGATGGTCCCTCCCATTCCCATGAAATATTTTTATAATGGTGTATATATTTATGTGAATGAAAAATACAGGCATTCGTATCTATAATATATGATCTTCATTCGGTTGATCCTGAAATGCAAGAAATGTTGTAAAATGTTAAAGTGTAGAGTTCTGTGGTTCGCGTTTAAGCACGCTTTCGTTCGTTTTCAGCGATAGCAGCATTTCACCGAAATCTTAATTTGAGGTATCCTGAAAAAGTTTATTAAATCTATTGAAATTTTACAAAACTAACATTTATACATTTTAATTTACTGTTGCCATGGTCAATATTTGCTACTTGATGCTGATTTTATAATAGCAATCCGCTTTAATTTTTGCTGACCTAATAGTTATTGCTACCGAGTTAGGAATGGGAAGATTTAAGTGGAAGGTAGTTAAAGATAAATGGGCAAAAAACAATAAGTAATTTTTTAATCATCTTTGAAGTAAAATCAATAAAACACTATTACCAAATATAATGATATTGTGAGTTATGATCAAGTAATGACAAAGGTTGAAATGTAAAATCAAACACTAGCCAAATGGCACACAGCGCTGCATGAATCAGATCAGCTCAGAGTTGATAAAAAGTCCATTTGTCAACCGGAAATGAAAAATACATTCAGCAATAAGTGCAAAACCACAGATTCCGTAATTTTCAAAAGCCTACCACAGCTGTAATTTTCTGCGTTATATACTGGACATATAAGGAATGCTAGATGTCATAAATTGAATGTATATTTCGAGTTTAAGACAGATACCGCCTCAATCAGGTTTGTTGCATGAAAATGTGAAGGTCATGATATGATGGAAATAATACGATGTTGTAAAGAAATACTACATAATGTACATATAATAATTAAATGCCGCTATTTGCCTCTTCCGCTGCGATGTTAGATGATTGAAACTATAAAATAGCGAAATATAATGAAATAAAGTTGATCACCTGGCATCCTAGCAAAATAGCTAAAAAAATTTAGGCAAATATATTTCATACGAGTATGATTACTGCCCAAAAACGGTGACTCATTAATCCAAAAAAAAAAAAAATTAAAAATGAATGACAGGAAATTCTCCGATAACTCTTTTTTCCTACTGGTCCCATAAATGATTCTTTATGTCTGTAAAATAGAAAAGGTAGGCTCATAAACAATGTTAGTTTTTAAATTAACTAATTTGGACGACGAATATATTTTTTTTTGTAGAATTTGTCGTATATTATCCTCTCTCTAAAAAAAAATGCAAAAACAATCCTATCTTTTCAAATACACAACGTGAGTTAGGTGGGCCAAAACTTACAACGATGCAAATGCGAAGCTGAAAATAGCATAAAAAAATATTGTGAAGGGATGTTATAATATAAAATGATAATAACAATTATATTTGTAATGTCTGCATGTCTACTGATCCTGCTGCAATTGTAGAAGGACTTGCATTATCATAGCCACGGGGGAAGAAAACAACTCAAAATTATTATACAACACTTGGGAATTCCATGGATGATCTGAAATTATATACCGTAAAAAGAATACTTCCATTTTTCGTAAGATTTCAGCATGCTACTTTACCGAAGCCACGCTGCCTACATCGCTTTGGTGCGGCTGCCACCTAATGTATAGCGATACAGCGTTTCTTACTCAACCGCTGGATGCCCTGACAGATGCTGTTTGAGCCGCACCTCCTTGGTGGACAGACGCTCAGCACGCACCTCCTCAATCTAGCTGAAGTCAGAAGGACAACAGTGCCCAGGCTGCACTACCAGCTAAGTACGCAACCCTTAGCTGGCGGTCTTTGTCATCTCCTGACCCGTGGAAGCATGAGGTAGGAACTTGTGAGGACCATAGCTATGTTGCGTGGACGCACGCTCCATCCCAGGTGTCTACTCACCATTTTGCAGCCCTCAACCAAATCAATGTAGTAACAGAAAAACACCAACACAATAAATCGCTGCATATAAAAAAATTTTATTAATAAAAAAAAACTTTAGCCCATTCACTAAAAAAAAAAAAAAAATTAAAAAAAAAATTTTAAATTTAATCAATTCTTTTTAAACACAAATTTTTTTTTTTTTTTTTTTAAAATTTTTTTTTTTTTGTTAAAATTTAATTAGTTTAAAATATTTTTTTTTCCATTTTTACCCAAAATAAACAAATTTTTTTTTTTTTCTTTTTTTTTTCAAAATAAATATTCCTTTTTGGGGGGCTCTTTTTTTTTGTAAGTGTTTTTTTTTTTTTAATTTTTTTTTTTTTTTTCAATGCAATAATGCTACTTTAGCAATGTCTTATGGCATTACAAAGGATATAGCATTAGTTAGATCTTAGTGGGGCCCTTTTCAGCTTTAATCCAACTTCAATGATGCACTAGACGTAATGCATATGCCCTATATATGCAAGCTATTATAGCCTCGTGGTTACTTGGGAATATACCAACAAAATACACCCACTGACACAAAGTAATTAAGTCGGTAGACTAATATACCGACCTCGAAGGCACCCGATTTCGTCGGCCGATTGGGAAATTTCACAGCTGTAAAATTTTCTACGGGGAAAGTCCTAATTTTAATAACACGAAGAAAAACAAATATACTAAAAAGCATAAATTCCACGCTAAAACCATATTCGATCTATCCAGTCATTGGAATGAATAAACCAGGTTTATACATTGATAAGAATAAATCAAATATATTTCAATGCATTTATCAAATTAATGTATTCAAATGCATACCTTAAATATATGCATTGCAATGCATATTTGTATAAATATATGCATTCCAATGCATAATTCAAATTTATGCATTGCAACCCTATTAACTGATAAGGATTACGAATATGATTTAAACGATATTCAAACCTTAGTAACTATGATAACTATATCAATAATCATTCAAAAATGGTTTATGTTGAACAATTGAAATGTAATTGAATGTTTAGAATAATGATTATAAAAAAAAAAAATAAAACGTTCGTGTAGGATAGTTATGTTATAGTTATGGTTAAAACATGCTATTGATCTTATAAAAACATCAGGATAGACTCAAACTGTGAGAATAATGCTCGAACATCTAACAACGTGCATTGAAAATAATTATGAACAATATTTGATAACGTTCGGGTTATAATTTAACTATTATCTGATGTGGTTAAACAATTCCTGATATCATCCATGTTTGTTGATTTAGATAAGAACTATGTGATCAACAATATATTCGTCACAGGGTTTTCCATCCGAACCGTAAAGTTGATGTTTTCATGGAAACTAAAAAGTGTTTTGGTTTCTACAAACCATCAATTGTTTGTAGATAATAATGGATAAAGATCAGAACCTTTAACAATAACAATATATCATACAAAGAATGTTTTAAACTATATCCGAATTACAGTAAATAAGGTTATTATTTTAAATTATAAATATTTTCAAACTTAAAACAACTTAAGCAAAACATTCACAAACTATAATCTATAATGTTTAAATTTGAACCACATAAGGTTCTACCAACAATCAATATGCAACTAGCGATTTGAAATTGGTTCACTGTTGTAGAACCCCTTGGTCCGAAGTACACCTTGAAGCCAGCACCTAACTATACATATTTGCGCCTTTGTTTTGATTTGCTGTGTTATTTTGACAGAATATTTGAGAGTGTGTTCTGGGGACCGAGCTTGGGACCGATGTGCTAGTACTGACTGAGCCAAGAAAAAAATCGTATTTGTTCGGGACCTACTGGTCTTAGAGTTAGTCTATGGTTCTACTGTTGTTTTCATTCTGAAACTATATGGAGAAATCAAAAAGTTTGAATGGTAACGGTTAGAAACATCCAGGCCTGAGAAACCATATCACATAAAGTTAAAACTTTATCATACAGTCGTTTGTGTAAAGGTCGGTATCGTGTTCGAAAGAAATTTCTTTTTCTATCCCAAACCCATGTTAAATTCCGTTTACTGAAACGGAAAAGTAAAGAATCGAAAAGAAATTTCTGCAGCAGTATCCACCTGAAAAGAATGAAAAATAAGATTGGAATTTGTAAGGTTTCCACACAAACTAATAGGAGTTGTCACTTTTACTTGGGGAAAAATATTCCGCTCGATTATTCCGTAAGTAAAGGTGACATTTCGTTCCATGTAGATCAATTGTCAAAATTCAGCTTGGTAATATTGAACAACATTCCGTAACCTCTCTACTTTTAAGTCGATACTGGCCTTAAAGTTGCATAACCATTACAGGTGACGTTAAGAGGTGGAAAATAAACTTTTTTTGATAACGTTATGTTATTGTTAGTGTTCATGCGGAAATGCATATGATATACAAATTAAAGAGGATTATTTTTGGATGTTTTTTATTCATGTGATTTTATAAATAAAATAAAAGCTAAACAATTTTGAAAAAATTTCTTCTAATTTCATTCTAACACTCAGGCAATTAACCGTAAAATTTTCATAAGATCGTCTAAACGACCGACATTAATAAGATTACGAGCTCGCGAAAACGCGGTAATTACCGACGTTTCCGATGACGGCGGAGCGATGCAAACTTCGCACGCGCTTTCAGGAGACAAAAGAAAATTAAATTTGCACAAGTCGTCCAAGCTCCTAAAGTATATAACGCCGGTAACGCAATATGCATGGAAAATAATAATAGACCTTTCTTGTGGTGTTTTTTATTTATTGGGTTATTAGATACCTTTTAATATGTAGAGTATACTTTTCTATCGAACCTATGTTTTTCGAAACCTGTACCTATTGAAAAACAACAAAAAACTGTTAAATGACCATTTCACCCCATATGCGCTCGCTATTTTCACTGAGGTGAATACCCATTTAGCCCTTTCTTCTCCAATCTGATGTTTCTCTTCTGTGGTGAGTTTTACGTTAACTTATTAGCTCTTCACTCCTATGGAAAAATCCCATAAGCAGATGCCATTGCTCGCGTGAAACATATCGGTAGTTTTCTTACTTAGTCACTCCACCGGAAAGTCTGGTAACAAAGTGTCAAACAAAATGTTAATGGTGTCAATCGAAGTCGAAAATTTCCTTATTCAATCGAACGTAGACAGTAATGGAAACGATCACCTCCACAACGAACGGTTTTCCCTTGACGTCGTGGTTGTTGACACCCGTTTTCGTGACATCAATCACCAATCCTTCCGCATTTTGTACTCTTTGATCTCTGAGAGAGCGTAAATTTTAATGATAAAATTATTAGGTGCTGGTCCTCCGTTCTCACAGTTAAACTTGATCCCAAAATCGTTTTCCGGGCCACCGGGAAAGTGAGATGCAGACATACGGATTCCACCCAAAGTCTTATGGCGGCGAATTAAGCTGGAAACGGCCAGTGTCAACAGAATACCATTTTAACCAGCAAGAACTATTGCCACTCCCTCAGCGGCACACATTCGAACGATGAACTCGCAATCCTCTAGACAGAAGTAATTATCGAATAGACTAACAAAAACGATGGAATACGTGTAAAATTCTATATATCTGTGGCACGTGGTAAATTCGTCCATTTTCATGGTAATTGTAGCCATTAGGGATTGTACATTAATTATGTCATTCAAAAAGTGACTTTTTATATCCCCCCCACCCCTTGTCACGTTTTTTGTATGGAGCTTCAAATTTCTTTGTATCGATTGTCACGTTCCCCCCCCCCCCCTTACTGCGTGACATAATTAATGGACCTTCCCTTATATACAATAGTCATCTTGACCATGATTTAATTGTCGGTATAACGATTGAATTTTTCTCAGAGTAAAAGACGGCAAAGTTGTATGTCGCATGACTGATTCACTGTGGGCTGTCGTGGATAGCTCAATGGTCCAAATCACAGTGACGTCACACCTCAGATTTGACAAGTACTGGTGCCCTTGTGTTCAGAAATTCGTGTGTGAGAAAAAAAAGACGGAGAGCACGATGGCTGTTTCCATCTTATATACTCTCATGTTGAAAAGTGAGGTTAGCTTTTTCTGTGCAATAATCTATTGCGAGGCTGTCATAGGATTAAGAAGGCAACATCCTTCGCAGTACTGTCGTGAGGCGGTACATATGTAATTAGGCTCTCGCCGATTGGCTTCACGAATGTCAACGAAAAATTTCAACCAGCAAAGCTCCCTGATTTTGCCGTGGGAGCTTTCGTGGTTGAAAACCAAGGTGAATTTAATATCTCAGGTGGTCTCAATACTGTATATGAGAATTTCAGCCATGTTTAAATGCATACTAATACGATCCATATCAAGTAAAATACTGGTCTGGCATACTGAAGTTGTCTCATTTACACCTATGCAACAGTGCCTGTGATGTCAAACTCGCAGTTCCATTTTAAACCAAACGAGTAAAGGAGATGATTAGTTTCACACTGCCAGGCCTATGTTCTATGCCATGGGATATAAAGCGTCAAGCTGGAAGGTTTGTTTACCAATATTTCGGGGGAAAAGTGCACGTGCTAATGTGTGTAAACAAAACGTTTAGCCTATACCGTTTACATAAATATATAACTCTTCACTCTTACGCAAAAATGCAATCAACTACTGTCATTATGTGCGTAATACAGTATTGAGTATTCCTTACTCTTTCGCTCCACTGCTAAATCTCATTTGATACCCCCGCAACTCCACCCGTCTTACCAACCAACTGAAGAAAATAGACCACCTGAGATATTAAATTCACCTTGGTTGAAAACAAACGCAATATAGTGTTAGTGAGATACAGCGTATACGTACACGCCCGAAGAATGGTCTATGCTGGTCGCACCCCCTCACTTCGTTATGCGTCACCATGGTTCCGCTGGCAGTCTTTTGCAATCATAAGTCGAGGCGCCCACTGATGTGGCGGAAGTGTGGCATCACATAACATGTCAAAGTATCGAGTCAAAGTCTTGTGGCATGAGGCGAACGTCGACAAGATATTTTGGCATGCTAGCAGATGTCACACCTCCGCCCCATCAGTGGGCGCCTGGCCTAATATGACTCGTGGATACGTGAGATAGGTCGTTTGAAAGTCTGCTTCTACGTTGTCAACTCGCCTCTTGAAACCCGCCGAAAACAGTTATCAAATAGAACACTAAAATTGAGCAATTGAAGTTAGAAAATTCTTTCTCTTTTTTTGGTTTTTGGGATAATTTGAAGTGGGGTTTATTTTTTTTTTTTTTTTTTTTAATCAGTTCGTTTATTTATTAGGCTCAGGCGTGTGTAACACTTTGCGGAGCCGATATTCAATATTGTAGTTAACAATTTTTTTTTTTCGATTTTAGTAAAGTGGGGTGCCAATTACTCGTGGCTAGCTCGAGGTTAATGGGTCACATTATTGTTTGGAAGGGGCTAGGCAGGTAACTTATTTCAGGTATTTGTTATTGCTCATGGTTGCGACATCTACCAGATCCTCGGTCCCTGTAGTCCCTTACAGGAACTAAGCTGCAGATGGGTGACCACAGCTTGCTGGGCAGGTACAAGTAGCACGGAAACAAAATGATAATATAACTGGGACACAATGGCAGGGAATTTACTAGAGTGAAAGGGAGGGGGTGATGACATTACACTCTTAGATCAGACAAACAAAGAAATTCGTAAATCGCTTGCATGTAGGGAAGATCACGCATTCCCAAAACATCTCTTACTTTGCGGAAGGGTTGTCTACCTCGGGCCACAAGGGTATCCAATAGTCGTGCTCTTGAGGCATCATTATCCGGGCAATGCCAAACTGCGTGAGCGATGTCATCATAACCGGTTCCGCCCCTACATACATTGCTATCGACGAGGTTAATTCTGTAGAGATGTGCGTCTAGCGAGTAGTGGTTGGACATAAGTCTTGACATCACACGAATGAAACCGCGACTTACATCCAGACCTTTGAACCACGATCTCGGCGAAACATTTGGAATAATGGAATGTAACCACCGCCCAAGAGAATTACTTGTCCAATCGTTTTGCCAACTTTGAAGAGAACTCTGACGTACTAATGGGAAAAATTCATCATGTGAAATACTTCTTTCAAAAATCTCACCTTCTTTTGCGCCCACCTTTGCTAGAGAGTCCGCCTTCTCATTGCCTTGAATTGAGCAATGTGAGGGGACCCATGCAAAGGTAATTCTAAATGATCTTTCGACCAACGCAAACATCTGCTCCCTTATTTTTGAAAGAAAGTAAGATGAGTGCTTAACTGTTTTTATCGACTGGAGGGCCTCAATAGAACTGAGACTATCTGAGAAGATGAAATAATGGTCTATGGGCATGTCGGAAATTATCCCCAATGCGAAATTGATTGCTGCCAGCTCAGCAACATATACAGAACAAGGTTCCTGAAGTTTCCGGAAGGCAGATGAGTATTCATTGTAAACACCGAAACCAGTGGATCCATCAATGCGCGACCCATCAGTGAAAATTCTTCTATTGCAATTGACATGTTGGTACTTTTCGATGAAAATATGGGGAATTAAAATAGGTCGAAGTTGATCTGGAACTCCTTGAATAGCCTGTTTCATGGAGAGATCATAATCAATGGAGGAACTGTGATAAGGAAAGCGTACACTAGGAGGGTTATAGCATGGAAGACTAATATCGGATGACATATAGTTAATATAGATTCGTAAGAATCTTGACTGGGTACTCAATTCGAGCATTTCTTCGAAGTTTTCAATCACAAGGTTGTTACTGATTCCACACTTGATCAGTATTCTAGATGAGAGCTCCCAGAAGCGGTACTGTAAGGGTTTTACTCCTGCCAGAACCTCCAGGCTCATATTATGCGTTGAATGCATACAGCCAAGGGCAATACGTAGACAACGATATTGAATGCGTTCCAATTTGATGAGGTGGCTATTTCTTGCCGAGAGGAAACAAAAAGAGCCATATTCGAGAACTGAAAGAATAGTTGTTTTATAGAGTTTAATGAGGTCTTCCGGGTGAGCACCCCAACATGTCCCGGATATTGATCTTAGAAAATTGATCCTTTGTTGACATTTCTGTTTTAAATACGCAAAGTGATTACTCCAAGTGCATTTTGAATCAAACATGACTCCAAGGTATTTGAAGGTCAAAGATTGGGTAATGTCTCTTCCCAAAAGCTTGAGACGCAGTTGGGCAGGGAACCGCTTTCTAGTAAACACTACCAATTCGGTTTTATGCGGTGAAAACTCGATCCCCAAATTTCTGGCCCAGATGGACAGATTATCTAGGGAATTTTGCAATGGTCTTTGCAAGATTTCCGCACGTGGACCTCTAAAGGAGATCACAGCATCGTCTGCAAGTTGTCTTAGCGTGCATCTATTTTCCAAGCAGTTATCAATATCTTTAACATAAAAATTATAAAGCAAGGGACTTAAACATGAGCCTTGGGGTAAGCCCATGTAGCTAATTCTGGAAGTTGTCAGTTGACCTAGATTAAAGGTCATTTGTTTTTCTGACAGTAAATTAAACAAAAAGTTATTTAAAATTCCTGGTAATCCACTACTGTGCAGACTATCTGCCAGTATATCTATGGAAACTGAATCAAATGCGCCCTTAATATCCAAAAATACTGAAGCCAATTGCTCCTTGTGTGCAAAGGCCAGTTGTATATCAGATGAAAGCAACGCTAAACAATCGTTTGTTCCTTTGCTCTTTCTGAAACCAAATTGCGTATTTGATAGTAGGTTGTTTGATTCAACCCAACGGTCAAGTCTTGATAGGATCATTTTTTCTAACAATTTCCTTAAACATGATAGCATACAGATCGGACGGTAAGAATTGTAATCAGACGCTGGTTTCCCAGGCTTTTGAATAGCTATTACTTTAACCTGCCTCCATGCGGGTGGAACTATATTTAATTCCATGAGAGTGTTATACAAGTTAAGTAATCGTCTTTTAGCGATATCAGGAAGATTTTTTAGAAGGTTGAATTTAATCATATCGCTTCCCGGAGCAGAGTTATTCGATGAAAGAAGTGCCATTGAAAATTCCAACATTGTGAATGGTTCGTCCAGAGAACCGTTATTTCGGGTAGTATCCCGCAAATTCGGTTGTGTTGGGACAGAGTCTGGACAAACCTTTTTAGCGAAGTCGAATATCCACTGCATGGAGTATTCTTCACTCTCATTGGAGGATGAGCGGTTTCGCATATAACGAGCCTTTCTCCAAAGCGTTGTCATCGAGGTCTCCCTAGATAGTCCCTCTACAAACGAACGCCAGTAATTGCGTTTCTTTGCTTTGAGTAAGTTTTTAAGCTTTTTTTCAAGCTTGAGGTACTTATCAAAAAGCTCACATGTTTCATGTCTACGATAATCTTTAAACGCATCGGATTTCTCAAGATACAACTTAGTGCATTCATCATCCCATCCAGGGGTGGCGGGTCTTCTTTTGAGGGATGCACTTGGAACACGTCGTTTTTGCGCTTCTAATGCCCTTTTGTACATCAGGTCGGAAAGGAAACGATACTCTTCTAATGGTGGAAGAGGATCGGTAGAATCAATACCAAGGATTACCGCCGATGCAAAATGTTGCCAATCAATATGCCTCGTGAGGTCAAAAGGAACATGGATTGACTGGTCTGTTTTGTGAAAACTATTTGTGATTGAGATAATAATTGGTAAGTGATCACTACCATGGGGATCATTGATTACCTTCCACAGACAATCTAATGATAGTGAATTAGAACACAAAGATATGTCAAGTCGACTCTCCCTGGCAGGAGGTTTTGCTATTCGTGTCGCTTCCCCCGTGTTCAAGATGGTCAAGTTGAAATCGTCGCATAAGTCATAGAAAATACCCTCTCTGTTGTCATCGTATTGTTCGCCCCAAGCAGTACCGTGGGAGTTCAGATCGCCCAGAATAAGAACTGGAGATGGAAGTAATGTAATTGAACTCCAAAGTTGACGGCGGTTTATTGATGCCCTCGGAGGGACATAGACGGAAGCTATGCAAAGATCTTTATTCTTTACATTTATTTGGCAAGCGACGATTTCAATGCCTGAGATTATTGGGAGTGAGATTTTATAGAAGGGGTAGCACTTTTTGATCCCCAGAAGTACGCCACCATATGAATCATCTCGGTCCAGGCGAATAATGTTAAAATCGTGGAAGTTTAATTCATTTTCAGAAGAAAGCCATGTTTCACAGAGAGCAAATATATCACAATCAGAATTGTGAATCAAATACTTGAACGAGTCTAATTTAGGTATTAGACTACGACAGTTCCATTGTAATACGGTGATCATATCTTGATCCTCACTCGACGAATTATTCATCGAAAGATATGAATTCACCAATAAGGGGCCATGATACAGTCAATTGCTTGAAGTAGTTTCCAACTATAGGAATAAGCAGGTCAATAATTCCTCGGAGCGGTGAAGCATCCGAAAGGCCAAGAACATTTAAAATGTTATCCACAATGTCCCTAAAATTAATCTTACCTCGCTTGGACGGAATATTCTTAGAATTGCGAGAAGACGTAGTTTTTGGTAACCTCTTACGGTTACTGTTATTAGGTAGCGGCGGGTTGGTATAGCTACAGCTAGGAACGGATGCATCTGCTATTACCGGTTTATTCGGTTTTTTAAATTGACCCCCTCTACCTCCAATTTTTTGCAAGCTTTTGAGAGTAGGTTTTATTTGTTTCCGGCGCACACCTGGAGAACTAGTAGGCTTTCTTTTACCGGGGGCGTGTACCTCCGGAAATCCACTCTCATCAGCTTCGTCAGAGTCCAGTTCATCGGAAGACAAAATCAAAAAAGGATTTTCATTTTGAGCGGCTGATACAGACGATGCAGACGCTCCGTTTTGCGACTTTAACATTTCTGCATACGTCTGCTTGGAGCGTTCTTGTATGGAACGTCTCACGTTACCAGTGCGCTTCTTGTACACGGGGCAGTTCTGCAAATCGTGGAGAGGCTCTTTGCCACAGTAAGCACACTTTGTTGCTTCCTGTTGGCAAGCATCCTCTAGATGCCTTTGGCCGCATTTGCCACAACGGGGCTTGTTGTCACAAAAAGTAGCCGTATGACCCAACTGTTTGCACTTGGTACAATTAAATACCCTTGGTACAAAAAGGCGCACTGGGAAAAAAACTTTATCAATTTCAACAAATTTTGGGAGAATTGATCCGGCGAAGGTCACTTGAAGCGAGTCCGACGGTGAATACGTCTTTTTTCCATCTACCATTGATCCTGCATGCAATTGTTTGCATTCCAGAATCTCAATGGTAGACGAAGCAGAATCTGGAAGTCGCCCCTTGCCTTCCATAACGTCTTCACACGTCAGGCTCGCTGCAGAAACCACACCGTCTATCTCCACATCTCGAGATGGGATGTAGACGTAGTACTCGACATTATAACCTTCGTCACTAGCAATTTCGTTTGCAATTTTATACGTAGGTGCAGTGACACGCAGTTTGTTTCGGTTGACCTGATGAAATTCGGTCCCCGGATAACGACGCGTCAAATTTCTTTTTATGCCCAAAAAGTCTAGGGCTTTCACTTTCTGCCGAAAGTAGACAACCCAAGGAGAGGCAGAAGACGGCTGATAACAGCGCGCCCTAAAAACATCTTTGGGAGGCAAGTCGCCCCCCTTAGAAACATCCATGCAAAATTAAATTGAATTAAAAAAAAAATGAATAAAAAACAAAAAAAAAAAAAAAAATATTAAATCAGATTTTTTTTTTTTTTTGAGCCCCCCTACAGACAACGATTTTACTATATGGGAGAGAGATACACAAAGCACTACCAGTGGGAACAAAAACAACAAAAATGTGCTACTTGCCCCTTACGCTGCTGTTGTGTTTGCTATTGCCTTTGCCGCTGTTGCTCGAAACAAAGCACCGGCTGTGGTAGAGCGATGAACTTACCTGCTACGATGATGACTGTGGGGTTACGCTTGCTCTCTCGGGTGTTTTAAAACGGTACTGGCTGGACAGAGCATCCGTCGGACTCGGCCGGGAATGCCTGCTTCCCTTAAGGAACGCTCGGCTGGATTTCGGCGGTTGAAAACAATTCACTTCTTTTATCACAATTATCACGTGGTTGGTTCAACCAAGGTTGAAAAACAAACCGTAGTGCGGTGTGAAAAAAAACACGACCGAAGCACTTCAGCGTTCGATGCGGAATGAAGTCGGTATCACTTGATTGAGTAAGGACGAATTAATCTATCTTAAAAAATGATAGCAATAGACACCACAGCAGTAACTGACATTCAGTAAAAAATAGGACTTCATGAACCAAACAGTTTAGCCGCCTTTAAAACCTATCTCCATTAAATTTCAAATTTTGATGAAATACAATTGCATCTTGCAAAATAAGTATGTACTAAGTCACAACATTTTAGGAACAACCCCTCCCCTCGGATATGTGATCTGGTCGCGAAGGGTGAGCCTACGCCATTAGGACTGAGATGGCAACCAAAGACATATTCTGACGTGGTGGTATCACATCATAATCATTTTTATTTAATGCCGCGTCACATTTCTGGCTTTCATGCACTGATTTTACAGATGTGATCCAACGGACACTCTGTCTGGGAGCCTCGAATACCGGTGCAGACTGATAGCGCTCTTTCCTCAGTAGTAATGATGTGGGCTTTCTTCTTGGCTGCAAAACCTTTCTTATGCGTTCCCTGACATGATGAGCCGTAGCCACGCTTAAATATAAATCTAACAAGACAGATATATATTGATAGACAATATGTTCAAGATTATTGACATTCGTAGGGAATCGACTGTTGGATTCACTGAGTAGAAGTTTTTTTTTTAAAACTAGGAACGTGGCGTCATTCTTATTTTGTTATTTCTCATTTCAAAGAGCCATAATAAAAATACCACAATGGAATACATACAAACAATCTTATAACGGCTTCATTCTCGATAATTTTTCACTGAAAGATAGGGAATAGGCGTGATGAAGCTTTACTTTGCCACCGAAAAGTTAATCTTATAGCTTAGCAAGACTCAAATAATTATTATTAGGCACATGCATGTAAGACTTTGAAGCGATTAAACGACAAAGAGATTAGGATTAGACAAATAAAAAGGAGGCAACGAACGGACAAGTAAACGTTAGCTTCTCCACAATAGAACTATAGAATTTAACTGAATAACACAGAATACAAGAACTGACTAAGGCGGACAAAGTGACAGGTCAATCAAACGAGGTAACACGAGGTATGCATTGATGACTTTCAGATGACTGAAATTAATCGGATCTTAATTAGAAACCCCACCCCTCATACCCTTGCATAAATACTGAAAAATAAAAATTTATAATGGGATGGAAGACCGTGCGGTTCAAAACTCGCATCTTCGGAGACTTCTTTCCAAGTCAGGGGTTGCCCTCCTTATATAGGCTTTCCGAGTGGAAAAATTTGGCGTCGTTATGGTATGCAACAAGCATGCGCAAAGACCGAAAATCGAACAAATTGAGTTTTTCGGTCGAAGCTGCCATTTATATTTTTCCACCAACTGAAATGTCATTGGTGTCCGAGCAAATCGTTGCTGAGGCTTTTCCCATGCCAATTTGGTGATCGAGGAAAATAATTTTCCGAGGCATGCATGTTTCCGATACTTGGGCCCGTAAGGATTTTGCCGACAATTCGTAAGCAGAAATCATTGATTTATTGGGTATGTTGTTCGAAACTGAATCAATGACAGTTTCCGGCAACAGGAGAACTGTTCCAGAATTAATTGTATGAAATTTCATTACACCTCCAGATTTGAATATCTGAAATTAATCGGATCTAAATTAGAAACCCCACCCATCATACCCTTGCATAAATTCTGAAAAATAAAAATTTCTAGTCGGATGGAATAGGGTGTGGTTCAGAACTCACATCTTCGGAGACTTTTTTCCAAGTCCCGTCATTTTGTTAGGGGTCTATATAGGCTTTCTGGGCGGGAAAATTTGGCGTCGTTATGGTTTGTTTGTTTGTTTGTTTGTTTATTTATGACACTTTACACAGTCGTGTGCATCGGAAAAATCGGAGTAATTTGATACAGAGTGGTTGTAGTTTCTTATTTCTTCTTCTCTTCTTCATATTTTTCTTCTTCTTTTTTCTCTTCTTCACTTCATTTAATTTGATCTTCTTCATCGTATTCACTATCTTCTTATTTCCTTTCAAAGTTGTTTGTATAGACCACTGTTGCGGAGAAAATTTAACATTTGTGCTGTTTGTTCATCTGTGTTATCCAGGGCATCACGCAAACTTGTTTCGATGTTGTTGCTTCTTCTTTCTGCATCGTATTTCCTGCATTCTAATATTAGGTGCCGTACGTTCAGCACCGTTCCACAACAGTCACAGTTAGGCGGGGGCTCTTTGTTTTAATAGGATGTGCGTAAGTCGTGTGTGGCCTATCCTCAGACGTGTAAGTACACGCTGATCAGCTGTGCTACCTTGTTCCGTCCATCTGTGGGTGTCACACTTCACTTCTCTGAGTTTCGATTTTCTGGTTTCGTACCATTTGTTGCTCCACCAGTTCCTTATGCGTTGCCTGATTGCTCTCAGTGTATCTTCCGCTGGGATTGGGATATCGATGGCCGGTTGTTGTCTAGCTTCGTTGGCAAGTCGATCGGCCTCGGTATTCCCATTGACGCCAGTGTGGCCAGGAATCCAGCAGAATCGAATAGATCGATTTCGTGCTGTCTGTTCTATCTCTTGAATCTATGGATGTTTCGATTTCCCTGTTTCCAAGGCCTGTAGGCAACTTGCTGAGTCCGATAAAATTACCAGATCGCTCAAGTTAAATATCGCGATCGCCATTTTTATTGCATACGCTTCCGCGGAGAATATGCTGCACTCCTTTGGGAGACTGTATGTGCCAGCTATGCCATTGTTATAAAAAGCTGCCCCTACAGCATCTCCGGACTTGGATCCGTCAGTGTAGACTACGGTAGACTGGTTGAAGCGTGTTGCCAACAGTTGTTGTATGATTGGTCGCACTTTTTCCGGTCGATCTCCGGCTCGTACTGATCGCTTCACGTCCCAAACAACTGCTGGTTTGCAAGCGTGCCACACTCGTTCGCTCGACCTTGTAAGTTGGCCAACGGTTGGTAACGTAGTGCCCGTTAGTTCTTCAAGCCGATCTGATGCTCGTCGTATCAAGGGGAAACTGTTGTTGTTACGATTCATCGATAGCATTCTGATGGCCGTCCGCGCTATCGCCTGTGTCGAAAGCAGTTCGAAGGGTAGTGTGCCCGCTTCGGCCATGACTGAGTTGATCGGGCTGGTCACGAAGGCTCCAGAGCTGAACCGAACCATTCGGTTGTAGGCTGGGGCTAAAGTCTGCAGGGTTTCCGGTCCTCCTCGGCTCACTAGTCCAACACAGTACGTCAGCTTCGTAGTGACTAGCGCTGAACCCACCTGTAGCAAGGTTGCTCGGTTGCCACGCGGAAGTTTCGCTCCGATCATCTGGAGGATCCGTAGTCGAGACTCGCATGCTTTCTTCACCGCTCGGCTTGAACGTCAACGTTCGGTCCAGCGTGACACCCAGGATCCTCAGACGGTTGGTCTTCGGGACGGGGGTTCGATCGATGGTGATCTCTTGCGCCTGATCTCGATGCAAATTTGGGCTGCAGTAGAATGTCTGCCACTTGGTTGCGGATATGGCGAATCCCACGCTTTTCGCCCATTTGTCCACCGCTTTGACAGCGGCCTGCAGTTTTCGGTGCAAGCATTCCCCTTTCGCACGTCGTACCACGAGGAGAATGTCGTCCGCGTACAAAAGAATATCGACTCCAACGGGCATAACACGGAAGATCGGCTGCATTGCAACGAGGAATAGTGTCACAGACAGTACGGAACCTTGTGGCACTCCATTCTCCAGCGGGTATTCACGAGACTTGTGTCCTCCTATGGACACTTGGAACGTGCGTTCTGAGAGTAAACTCTGCAGCAGATTCAGCATCCGACTACGTATTCGCCAAGACTTTAGCGTTCGCAATATGCCGTGTCGCCAGGTAGTGTCGTATGCCTTCGATAGGTCCAAAGACGCTATCAGGCAGTGCTCGTCGGTAGTAGGCAGCGACCGTTCAAGCTCGGCAAAGTACGTGTCGGTGCCGCGTCCTGTACGAAAAGCGTGCTGTCGCTTATCGAGCCGTCCACTCGACTCTAGCTCGATGATTAGCCGCCGATTAATGATGCGCTCGAGAAGTTTCGCCATGCAGCTGGTGAGCGATATCGGTCGGAAGGCATTCGGTCCAAAAGTAGTGTTCGACTCCAAAAGTAGCGTATAGTGCCTGCCGACGAAGTCTGGTGGGACGACGGTTTGGTTCGCTTTCGTCTCCTGTAGAGCAACGACGCAAGGCTCGAGATCGACGATGAGAAGTTTTAATTCGCTGATATTGGCTCTGAGGCCACGCAGGTTCCACTGTAAGGCGAAAACGCCCACGGGGCGACTATTTGTATCGGATCGGGTGGCGGACAACGATGTGGATGCTCTTCGCATCAGCGGGTCGGCTGTGGGAGAGAAAGGTGATGCGATAACCTCCGCAGGTGTTGATACTAATCTGGGACTTGCCTGTGGGACGCTTTGTCCCACAGTACCAGCTGCTGTCGAAACAATTACACTAGTTCTGCCAACACCGACAACAGCCGGCACTGGGGAAGCGCTTTATGTAATATTTATCCGATGTGTTCGTGATGTTTCGTTTCCAGACGCTGTGTGGTGGTTATCTGTAAACATATTGGGTGCAGCAGTATCTGTCGGTGAATGTGCATATGGCACCACCTGCACAACAAGCATGCGCAAAGACCCTAGGACAGGACCTGCCAGCTGTTAGTGCAAAAACAAGACCATTTAGCTGTCAAAAAAGACCGTTTCTTATTGGTCGCTTTGACAACCACCACTACCGCCTCCGTCGAGTTATTTTACAAGCAGGCAGTTTGTTGTTGGTTTGGCGGTGTTGCTAGTAGTCACTATTTTTTCACTTTTTTCGTTTGTGACAACTAGAACAAAAGTTCACTTTTGCAGTGGTTCGAAATGAAGTGCAAAGCGATAAATTGTGGTCGCAGTGACGTGTCACATCCGGGTCTCCAGTTTCATCGATTCCCGAGAGATCCAATCGTTCGCCGAAAGTGGATGAAGGCCTGCATTGGGAACGCACGTGAGGAAGACATTCTCCTGCTCAAGATTTCGCCCCACAGCAGAATTTGCAGCGTAAGCATCAATGAAATTCAATCAAACCTCATAAATTAACGATTAGTTTGATGCAGCTTCATTTCCCGAACGGCAAAAGAAATGCCAATGGAACTTGGAATATTCCAATTGCCGTCACTCCGCCGGATGAAGAGTGGCAGGAAATGGAGGTGGTTGAGAAAATTTATGGTGATGAGCATAGTGGAACAGGATATGCTGCATCAAATGGAGAATTTACGGATTATGAAATAGTGGAAAACATTGACCAGGTACCTATGCTAGGAGGAGATGCTATGTCACAGTCTCGCCTACGAGGGGAAATTTTTCGTTTGAGAGAGCAAGTTACCAAGCTTAAGAGGTAATTTGCTAAATATTCGATTGGATGGAATGCTTTCAGCTTCATTGAATCACATCTTCTACTTTAGATCGATTCGTCGTTGGAGAAGTCGTTACGGCAATCTGGTTGCGCGAAAGAAAACAGATGATTCGGATGTCGTAGATTCGAACTCGTTGGATATTGCCTGTAAACAAATTTTCAACGACGATCAATTGAAGCTTCTCTCCGGAAAAGTTCGTCAAGTGAAGCAGTGGTCGGAAGCAACGATAATGGATTCGCTGCAAATCCGATTTGCATGTCAGGGTGGCTACGACAAGCTAATAAAAAGAGGCTTTCCGCTCCCATCGACTAGAACACTGCTGCGTCGAATTGCAGACGTTCACTTTCCTCCTGGTATAATTAAATCATTCTAATGTTCTGTAAAAGTTTTAGTTGATGGTTTCGAAAAATTTAGGTATCCTTGAAGATATTTTTGGACTGCTGAAATTCAAAGTGGCTGGCATGACAGAAATTGAGCGGGATTGTGGACTGGTTCTCGACGAAATGAGCATCGACGAAGCAGAAGAGTGGTGTGCAAGCACTAAACAGTTCGTTGGAAAGACGACTCTGCCTCCATCTGATGACTTAGCGTCTAAAGGCTTGGTTTTGATGCTTGTTGGAGTTGCTGAACGGTGGAAGCAAGTTGTTGCGTACGAGTTTACGAAAGCATCAATTCCTCCAGAGCAACTCAAGAAGCTAGTGTTGTCCGTTATTGAAAAATCGGAAGAGTTTGGCTTGCGAGTACAGTTTGTTACCTCTGACTCCGGTTCCGAGAATCAAAAGATGTGGAAGGATATGGGGCTGAACTTCAAAAACCAGAATATCTTGTCTGATCTGGAACTGCAGCATCCCATCGACAACAGTCGAAAACTGGAGATCGTGCCCGATCCAGTCCATGTTTCTAAAAATGCAATTCATGGATGGATCAACAACATATTTCTCGTCGTTCCAAAATGGTATGTCAATAAAAATGGCCTTTCATCGGATATTGTGCATCGGGATCATCTGAAAGAGTTGGTCGAATTCGAGGCAGGGAATCAATTGAGAATGGCTCATAGGTTATCTCCAGCCGACGTGGCGTTTGATGTTCCTGTTTCGTCTGTCGACAAAATGAAAGTATCTAACGCAACAAAATACTGCAATCGAGCGGTTGCTGCTGCGCTACGCGTAGTGGCTTCCGAGAATAACCGACATGAACTGCTAACCACAGCATGCTACATTGAGGACATGTCAGACTGGTACGGAACACTCAACAATCGTTCGGAAGATCATGCGCTGCGCCAATCAGACCCAAAAGCTTTACAGGTAAGGATTCCACGATATCATAAAAACATCGATACTTTTACTTCAAAGCAATAGCGAAAGAAAGTATCGATACCAGGAAAATATCGTATCGAACATATCGATACCTACGGGGATCAAATGAATACATTTCTGTTAGCTCAAAGTAAACTACTGAATTTATCAAATTTGTAAAGCAATTAGAATTGATCTTGTAAGGTATCTTCTAAACATATTTTGAAAATTTAGCAAGTTGGCAGTCATTTTTAGACATACCTCGCCATATAATTTTAGACTGCAAATGAGGTCTATCACCTAATTTTGGGTGTAACACAAATTACTAGTCACCCTGTATATGATAGGGGTATTAGTATTTATGAATTTAAGGAGATACGCCAGGATTTACATGAGAGGCTAATGATTTCATTAGCACTCATTACAAAGAGTATTCATTTGAATCAAATATTTTCAATTCATACCTTCTTGGTATCGCATTGAAATGTAACCCACACCACGGGATTTTGGTAGAAACTTAAAGACAGTAACATTATCGCAGTATATGGCTCCTGTTCCAAATTCGTCATACTCATTTGACGACCAGGAACATCTGGTAGGAATGGCAGATTTTCTTTTTCAGCGTCGCAAGCAATCCAACGAGCAAAATACAACAGCATCAGATCGACAGATGACAGTTGTCGACAACAGTGATGCAGTAGATATGGATTATGAAATGCTGCAGGAAGTTTCCGGTGAGGTGCTGGACCGAGGAGAGCTGAATGCGCTCTTCTACGTTACGGGCTACGTGTTAAAAAGTCTAGCGAATAAGGGTACTGTTTGCAAGCAATGTGTCAAAATGACGGAGAGTCCAAAGGGTGCTCACTCCGACTATCAAAGCTTCACTTTCTATCGAGCGAACACCATTAAGAAAAACATCCACTTTCCATCCATTGATACCTTCAATTTTTTCAAAGCCATGGAAATCGTGTATCGCAATTCGATGAACTTTATCATTTCGAACAAGGATAAAAACAATGTTGAACAGAAGGTAGTGAATGAATTGGCACTCCTTCCGAACATTTTCCACTGCTCATCCTTCAAGATGACATTGGTGCGACGTTATGTATCATTCCGGCTAAAGTCAGGGCAGAAGCGTAAGCAACGGAAGAAAAAGTTCGATAGCAGAAGTATGCTATCATAGAAGCTGGAATGGTGAAGGGAGAATGCATATTTGAAATAATAAATGAGAAATATTAATCTGTTTAAAAATGTAAAGATCATTTTCTTGTGGTACCTTTTTTTAATCCTTAAAATACATCCACATTGTTTCTCTATGGCTAGCATAACAAATATTCATTAATATTAAAGTTTGCTCTTACTAGAAAATGATATACTGTTGGGTTTATGGATTTGGAAAAATGATACTTTCTGGAAAAATAAAGATCAGAAAAAAGCTTACGAAGATTTAAAAATAACGCGTATTATTTATTTGAATTTTTAATATCATCCTTTTCTTCCCTGTAAGGCAGTTTTGTATTCGTAGAGCCTCAAATTCACGAACCTCTCCATTTAAAATATTGACAATTGTTAAACGTTTACCTTATTGAATATTACCAAATATTAAAAGAATATTGACGAATTTTGATTATATTTTTAATTACATTATTTTCAATAGGATTACTGTGTAATATATCTGCCAACACTGGAGCGACCCCCGTATCATAGCAATCATAAATTTATAAGAGGTCATCTCTCTCTGAGCTGACAGGTCCTGTCCTAGCAAAGACCGAAAATCGAACAAATTGAGTTTTTCGGTCGAAGTTGCCATGTATATTTTTTCACCAACTGAAATGTCATCGTTGCTGGGACTTTTCCCATGCCAATTTGGTGATCGAGGAAAATAATTTTCCGAGGCATGCATGTTTCCGATATTTGGGCCCGTAAGGATTTAGCTGACAATCCGTAAGCAGAAATCATAGATTTATTTGGCAAGTTGTTGGAAACCGAATCAATGACAGTTTCCGGCAACAGGAGAACTGTTCCAGAATTAACTGTTTTAATTTCATTACACCTCCAGATTTGAATATCTGAAATTAATCGGATCTAAATTAGAAACCCCACCCCTTGTACCGTTGCACATATTCTGAAAAATAAAGAATTTAAGTCGGATGGAAGAGCGTGCGGTTCAGAACTCGCATCTTTGGAGACTTTTTTCCAAGTCCCGTCATTTTGTTAGGGGTCGCCCTCCTTATATAGGCTTTCCGGGCAGGAAAATTTGGCGTAGTTATGATACCACCTGCGCAACAAGCATGCGAAAAGACCGAATCGTAGAAATTGAGTTTTTCAGTCGAAGCTGCCATGCATATTTTTCCACCAACTGAAATGTCATTGTTGCTGGGGCGTTTCCCATGCCAATTTGGTGATCGAGGGAAAATAATTTTCCGAGACATGCATGTTTCCGATATTTGGGCCCGTAAGGATTTAGCTGATAATTCGTAAGCATCATGCGTAGCCCCTCTCGCGGGTCAAATTTTGCACCT
>JAHHFK020005243.1:0-79059 GCA_024533555.2 Aedes koreicus
GAAATCTTTTTTCAAACAGCTGAAGAAATTGTAACTCAATTCCCCCCTGAATATAAAGTTCATATATATGGCGATTTCAATCAGCGCAATGCAGATTTTATTCCTGACTCAGTAAATGAGGGTATTTTACTTCCTGGTGTTGGTGATAATGAAACGTTACAATTTAGTTTTGAAAAACTTGGGGTTTTGGGGGTTTCAAAATTAACCACTTGAAAAACCGGAACAATTTTTCTTTTGGTTTTTTTTTTGGGGTTAGTGAATTTTTTTTTTGTTTGTGGGTTTTTTAGAAAAATTTTCTGTGTTTGTGCATAAAATACATAATCCCAATGAATGTGTTTACGAGAATGTCTTTGATTACAACAAAGCCAACTATGACAATATTAAGTATAAATTGAGTAGGGCAAACTGGCAACAGGTTTTAAAAAGTCAGAAAAATGTTGAAAGTGCAGTAGATATATTTTATAAAATGTTACTGGAAACAATTCAGGAAGAAGTTCCTCTGACGAGAAGACGACGAAGCTATTCTTCTAAAAATCCAATTTGGTTTAACAAGCAAATTACTAATTTGAAGAATCGGAAACAAAAGGCTCACAAAATTTACAAAAATTACAATAATCAAGCTAATTTGGAAAAGTATTTGAATATCTGCGACCAACTTAATTTAGCTATTTCCTCTGCACTATCTGAGTATAACACAAAAACTGAAAATGAGATTAAGTCATGTCCGAAAAATTTCTTCAATTACGTTAAAACTAAGGTTAAATCGTGCAACTTCCCAACAAATATGACTTTGGACGAAAAAGTAGGAGATAACTCAGAAGATATTTGTAATCTATTTGCAACATTTTTTCAAGAGACTTACACAAAATTTTCGGACAATGATCGTGATTTTGAATATTTCTCATACTTTCCTGACTATCCAGGTAATATTGGTGTCAGTAACATTGTTGTACAAGACATTCTCACAGGTCTAAAACAATTAGACGCTAATAAAGGCGCAGGACCTGATGGAATTCCACCAGTATTCATGAAAAACCTAGCAACTGAACTTACAACTCCTCTATTCTGGCTGTTCAATATGTCACTGGATAGTGGTGAATTTCCGAAAGAATGGAAAAAGTCTTTCCTCATACCAATTTATAAATCTGGCAAAAAATCCGATATTCGAAATTATCGTGGCATTGCCATAATATCATGCATTCCAAAACTTTTCGAATCGATCATAAATAAAAATGTTTTTAGCCAAATTAAAAATAGAATAACTAACGCACAACACGGCTTTTTCAAAGGCCGTTCAACTGCTACGAACTTACTGGAATTCGTCAATTACTCATTAAATGCAATGGATAAAGGTAATCACGTAATGGCTCTTTACACCGACTTCAGCAAAGCGTTTGATAGACTAGACATTCCAATGTTGATTTTCAAGCTTGAAAAAAATGGGAATTGAGATGAGACTGCTCAATTGGATCGAATCGTATTTAACTGATCGTCAGCAAATTGTAAAGTTCAATAATAAAAAGTCTAATCCAATTCAAGTCACGTCGGGGGTTCCTCAAGGCTCACACTTAGGACCTCTTCTTTTCATTCTATACATTAATGACATATCTCTTATTTTAAAAAATCTCAATGTTCTTATATATGCTGATGACATAAAGCTGTACTTAGAAATTAAGAACGATAATGAAATTAATGTATTTCGCAATGAGATTCAAGTTTTTCATACGTGGTGCTGTAAAAGTCTATTGAAACTAAATGTTAAAAAATGTAATCTCATAACGTATAGCAGAAAACAAAGCACGCCAAATGTTCAAGTTATATTAGGAATAGAAAGTGTACAAAAATGCGATAAAATAAGAGATTTAGGTATTATTCTAGACTCAAAACTAACGTTTGTGGATCATTATAACACGATAGTTCATAAAGCAGGCAATATGCTTAATTTTATAAAACGTTTCGGATACCACTTTCTAGATCCGTATACAATAAAAACGCTTTATGTTGCTTATGTGCGGTCAATATTAGAATATTGTAGTATTGTTTGGTCCCCTTATATGAAAAAAACATGAAGAACGAATAGAGTCAATCCAAAAACAGTTTTTATTATATGCACTGCGTAGGCTAGGATGGACAGCATTACCTCTCCCAGCATATGAAGCACGTTGTATGCTGATCAATATTGAAACTTTGAAAGAACGTCGGGATTATGCAAAGGTCTTGTTTGTTAATGATTTGGTATCACAACGTATTGACTCAACTGATCTTTTGTCAAAGCTAAATTTATATGCCCCCACTCGACAATTACGTAATCGTAACCTATTCGCGGTAGATCGTCATCGTACAAATTATGCTAAATTTGGACCGCTGAACCGCATGATGATTGTATATAATCAGCATTGTGAAATGATTGACTTTAATACACCTAGGACAAAATTGAAAAAATATTTTAACACTCTGCGAAGTAATAGAACATAGGCATTTAATTTTAGTATAAGGATGTATCCATGTAAGAATTATCCATGTAACAAAACGGTCTACTATTGTTTGACGTCTAATAAATAACAATATTATTATCATATGCCTATCATTATTAATAATTTCAACGTATTATTTTTTTACAACCATATTGCAATATTGTATACATATAACCATTCTACAAATAAAATTTTGAAATTCGCCAATTTTTTATCTCTTGAACGTCTATGAAGGTTGTTTGGGTTCCCAGCACTTTCGGCAATAGATGTCAAGACAATTATCAATTTTTCAAACAGTTGTAAGGACGTGGCCAGGTGGGCAGAGAGTAGCGGGTCTACGACACTTAACATTTTTGGCGAAATGTTTAGTGGAAGTGGATAGGCTTATCTCGGTGACTCGCCCCACGCTTTGTGCAAATGTTCTATGCTATGCTATGCTATGCTATTGTTTGCTTACATTTGTTTTGCTATTCTGCTAGGACAGGTGATCAACTTTCTTTCATTATATGACTTTGGACGCCATTTCAGAGTTTCAATCATCTAACATTGCAGCATAAGAGGCAAATTGCTGCATTTTATTTTTATGTGTATTATTTAGTATCTCTTCACAAAATGGTATTTTTTGCATCATATCACCTTTGTATATTATTATAATCATATTAAAATTATTTATTAAAATAATAAATAATAATACTTATATTCCATCTGCTTCAAGGTTACAAGAAAGTTGATTCCAGATAGTACAGATATTTTATTGCATTGTATCGTATGATGTTTTTATATTAATAAGATCATTGAATATAATTAAAATTAATAAATGCTCGTCAATTCTGCTGATTATGTACATCCATATGTCATGAATGCATACATATTTTTAATTGAATTATGTATAATTAAATGTGTTATGTTTTATTTAATTGCAATATGGCCTTCACATTACAGAGTTACCTTTATCTGACACTGATTGAGCTGTTAAGATTCACCAAGCTGCATATCATTTTCATATGCCTTTTATTAATATTTTATTCATTTCATCATATTATTTTATTTATAACCATATTCAAATTACAGGATGACGAATTCCAACTATGACATATTTTAATTAAATATTATAGTAAATATATTTCATAGTTCCATTACATACTACATATATTGCATATTATTACATATTATTTAAGTTATATATAATAAATACTGGGTTGGGAGGAAGCATCAGGGTATCATTCAAGCTGAAACAGGACGATGGTTTGATTGACTGACTGAGTCTAGGAGGGAATGAACAGTATCATTTTTTTTTATCCTACCGATTCGATTTTGATGCTGTAAATTCTACTCCAACAGTTTCAGTGAGAGTGACGCGCCTTTCTTAACAAGCCACCCTGTAGAAAGCTTAATAAGTATTGCGAATTGGGTTATTCGATTTGATGGATCGTATCGATGGAAGGAGATTCTTATTTTCCCGTGGATTTTGCCTGAGTGTCTCTGCTTACGGGTCCACCCCTCCGTTCCCTTCATACAGCGATATTGTGAATTCAAATCGGTGACTTAATTTGATCTGTTAGTGGAGCTGCAGCCAAGCCAAGGGCATGAAGGGATGGATACATACAATTTATAATCAGATAGATCTCACCGAATTCCGCCTCCAACATAAAATTGGTTTGCTCAGTGGTACAAAGGAAAACTACATTGAAAAATATAAAGTTTTCAATCGAATTCTTGGGCAGAAATTTTATTCCCTGGTTGACCTGGAAGAATGTAAACAAAAAGAAGTCGAAATTCTCCAAAAAGTTCTTTTCCTGATTAGCGATCTGCAATAATGGGCTGAAAAGCGGCTTCTGGGACCTAATTTGTCTGAATAAGTGCTTACGGAAGAGACAACTACCTTTTGTAGCAGCATGAAGTGGGTTCCCAATTCATGCAGGACTTGACAAACTGCTTCTACTCAAATTTCACCTAACAATGGTACAGCGAAAAACACACCAAAGTTCCAAAGGAGATGAACCCGGAGAATACTCCGAAACTAAGGCCAATTGAAGTAAATTGGTCAATTGTGATGTAGGCTCTGCAGAAAAAGAGTGAAGCTGCAATTGACTTGAAGGACCTCAAGCGTAAACGGAATTCGGCAGCCAAATGAGTGTCACCAGGGTGAAGAAAAGTGAGCTTCGAGAAGTGGGCTATGGTAAGAAGAAACCTCAGTCAATGCTCCTACAATTAGCATAATATCCACTTTTGTATGCATTTTACATTGAACTAAGAAAAATTTAACGCATTTTTAAGCCCCAATAAGATTATCGCATCTAGATTTTCTCGTGCTCAACATTTATCTTCCCATCCTCTTTGTTTTAAAAATTACATTCTTATCCAGCCCACAGCTACAGATTTGCTATAATATCAATAAAATTACATTCCGCAGGCAAGCAATCAACAAAATACCGTCTGCTCTCGCCATCGTCCATTCCGATGGCAAGCTCATCTTTTATCATATCGCTCCTAATAGCTCCACCTTCCTTCCTTCAAGCGCACATTGCAGCCCCCACCGACACGACACGGGTAGCAGATTGAATTTTAATTAGAATTTATTTTTTCCACGCTCGGAAGTAGCAGCGGCGTAGGCATCGAGTTTCCTGGTGACTTCCACCGAAGAATAAAGAGCTCAACAGCAACCAGCAAAAAGGGGAAGGAACTGCTCAACTGAAATCCACTTCACCGTGTTCCGTTTTCGTTCGATTCGTGGAAGGCAATGCGTGAACTTCTTCCTCTGCTGCTGCTCTTTGGGTAAGTAATTTGATTGATTGCTTTTTCAACCGACGAGGACGACGACGACGACGGCTATGTAACAGCGCTTTTCCGTTGCCTTCCCCTTAGGATCACCAGGAAACAATCGTTCAATGTGCGTAAGATTACCTCTCGGATTGGTAGCCCTACCCGGGAAACTCGCAGTCGATGATTAACTGCCTTTTGGTGCGAGTCGATTGGAAAGGCTTCAAGTTCTGCTGGAATAAAAAAAAACGCGATAGTCAGGTGCAGGATTCGTAATCTACTCGCTTCTAACCAGACCCTCGTCGTGGTCGTCGTCGTCGTCGTCGTCGTCGTCGTCGTTGTCGTCGTAGTCAAAAGACGCACCACCTACAACATCATCATCAGATTGCTTGCTCAGTGGATTCCTGGATTTCAACACCCCTTACAACGGTGCTCATTTTTTTCCGAGTCATGCCTCGGTTTCTAGGAAGCCAAACCCGCCGGATTTGTTCGTCATTTCTCTCAATAAGAACGCAAATCAATCACGTATGGAGAGCCTGGGTGCTGCGAAAAGTTTCAAGCAGTTCTGGTAGGGCCTACCAACCGGCATTGGCGGAATGAATCGAAGGAGCTTGATGATGTCGACTAAAGTTCCACCGAAACGGGAGATCTCTCAATCGAGAAAAAAAACATCACACACACACACAAGCACACATAGAGACAACCGTGACGGATGCTAGAAATTGTTTGTAACTGTCTGGTGTTGGTGGAAACTGAAGGCGGTCGTCAGGGGCGACGGCAATCAGTCAGCATGGTGGGAAGTTTGAATCGAAGCTTGTGACATGAATGACAAATTGATTGTGATTTCTGTGATACTGATTTAGGTGTGCTTTTTTCTGCTCAAGCTCTTTTGCAAGGAAAATATAAGAGCCAGTGGTTGGAAAAACTTGGAATTTGAAGGTCTCGCCATGAATTCGTAAACAACTTCAAATTGATTCACCAAGCACTGTTCAATCCAATTCACTTTCTACAGCATCGAACATCTTCGTTCCATCTTACCGGAGTACTTACTACTAAGCGCAATTAGTTCCCAAAAGTACGGGGAGAAGCGCCTCCGATGTTCTGAGCCTGCCTGACGGCCAAACAGGCAGAGGAAATAAATTAGTTTTTCAATGGGAAAACTTTCCGACAGTAACACATAGCAGTGTAGTGCTCAAGACGCGAATCCTAGTAAACAATAACCGATACCTATAGGAACGAACGAACCAACGGACGAGGGACGCCGGAGCGCAAAACATCGTCGTTTCGCACCAGTTAGTTCGCTCGCTCAGTGCCAAGTTTTGCGCTAGTTCCTGTTCCAGAAGGAGGCACCGATGGAGGATTTAAAATTTATATCTATTTTCGCTGACTTGTTCAACTACAACGCAAGAAAAAGGTAAAGAAAACAGCTGAACGGCGAAACGAGGCACTGCTAGGCACGATGCAATGAGTTAGCATCACGAGCACCATCTGGCTGCCTTCGTTCGTTTGAGCTCGGAACTTCGAAGAGGAAATGTGTTGATGCATTTCCTGAGTGGATTCCTTCTTGGGGCTTTTCGTGCGACGATGAAGCCGACGACGAAGGCGAAGGGGGTCCAATGGCAAAACCGAAATGGCAACTGATTTGATGGGTGAGGGTGGGGGCGCGGAGAAAAGGTGGAAGGTTGCAACCTGTGTGACGTGCATTAGCGGAATTGGAAAACGGAAGTTGGGGTCAGATGAGAAGTGATTTTCGTAAAAGGTTGGAACTTTTCGGTGGAAGGTGGGAAGATCGACGTGTTGCTGTTTTATTTGGTTGTTTTTCTTCCTGATAAATGGTCGAATATTAAGTACCAAGAGTAAAAACGGAAGTACTTTTTCCGTTTTAAAAATTACTTATGATTGTTTGAGAAGGTTGATTAATCATTACCTTCGTTGATTGGAACATTGAAGTGTAAGGCACCACTGATGACGGCTGGTAGAGGCACAGCTGTGAAAAATTACATGCTAGCAGTGATATAATGGAAACAATCTGTTTTCAACAATCCTTGAAGTGACGATTGAGAGCAGTTCTATTCTGGGAGCTACAGTGACGCACACAGCAATAATACCATAGCCCGATTTTCATACCAAATGGTCACGTTCAAGGCTTGTCTTTCATATTCCTGTGAACCAATTAAGCGAACATTTATTCTGTATTAAGTCTTCAAGTAACCTGAACTTACATGTGTATTAAAATCATAATTTTTCATTCACCGCTTTGCTAGTTACAGACACCGCTTACAAAACAATAAGGCCAACTTTTGTTTTCCATAAATAATGCTCAAATTTGAGGATCTGCAATTTCATTTTGATGAACGTGCTTCGCGTGATATGTGTAGGATACAGACTTGAAAATTGTTGAATTTCTATTTTGAAAATAACTTCGAAATAATTTTCAGGGAAAAAATTTTCTCTGTTTTTTTTTTTTTTGTTTTTGGTGGTCGTTCCTGGGGGGTGGGTGTTTTTTCAAATTTTTTTTTTTTTTTTTTTTGTTGTTTTTTTTTTTTTTTGGGTGGGGGTGATTTTTTTTTTTTTTTCTTTTTTTTTTTTTTTTTTTTTTTTTTTTTTTCTTTTTTTTAAAAAAATTTTTTTTTTTTTTTTTTATTTGAAAAAAAAAAATTAAAAAAAAAAACAAACTCTGTGTAGTAGATAATGAAAAATATCAAATAAATAAAGAAACATACCTGATTACTTGATAAGGAAAATCACGAGAAGTATAATCAAAACAAAAAACACACTGAATTGACACTTATCGCTCCATTGAAATATGCTGGGTCCTTTTCCACCAAATGAAAATAGTATGGATTTTAATGATAGTGTGTAACTTTGCTACACTGAAAATAATTCCATGGTTGTACCGACAGTTAAATCATGGTCAAGATGACTATTACATAAAATGTTTACATTAACCATGAAAATTGTCGAATTCACCACGTTCATGGTATTATTGACTATGGTCACGGTTACAAGGACTATTCCAACAATATAGTGAATGTGAAATCAATTATTTTCACCATGGGCATAGTCGGTTCAAAAGCACTATACTGTTAAAGTTATCCTTACCCTCCTGAATGGTTAAATTAATTATAAAACTTTTCCCTGTGCATATAAACTAGCTATGAAGCCAAGTATGAAGCCATTATTGAACCGAGTAGTAAAGTTTGCACATTAGAACAGATTGGTCTCCGACGGTTTTCACGGTTCTGTTGTATTGGTAATCGGGAATGTTCGAGAGAGTGAAACGATTACCAGACTGTGTGTGTGTTTTGCGTGTTTAAATATCGATTGCTTATGATGAGTGGACGAGAGGTTGTGATATAAAAGTATTGGTAAGAGCTTCCCGTATATAAGAGAGAGAGAGAGAGAGAGAAAACGAACGACTGGTAGGGTTTCGGAATTGGCGAAACAAGATTGGATCGTCATTCAGAAAACTAAGTTTGGAGCGATAGGAAGTTCGTTTTTAAATGATCAAAAAAAATGGAAGCTGAAGATGACGCCGGTCACAACAATTTGGACACATTGATTTTTTTTCCCCGGTTTTGGAAGGGGGGTTTTTTTGAACCCGGGTTAAATTTATTTTTTAAAATTTTTCCCCCCCCCCCCCCTTGCCCCCTTTTTTTTTTTAAAGGGGCCGGGGGGGGGAGAAAAAAAAAAAAAAAAAAAAAAAAAACACCTATAATAGGTGGCGTCTTTTTTTTTGGGGGGAGGAAAATAATTTTTTCGGCGGGGGGGGGCACCTCTTTGTAGTCGGGGTGGGCGGGGGGAAATTTTTTCCCCCTTTTCCGCCTTCGGCGCGGCGCGGGGGGGGGGGAAATGGCCTGTTGAAGAACTTCGATCCAACGGCGAAGACGCTAAGAACCATTCCGAAACATTCTATTCCTATCGACCAGCAGTTGCTCATTGAATCATTGGTGAAGCTAACAACCTACCATCAGCTCCCCATATCGTGTTTTTTGAAGAATTAGTCAAGGAAAAAATGCGCGGCTAGCTAATTAATGTACAGTATGCTGTCGGTGACAGCACGCTTGGTAAGTGGATCCCCTACCTTTAACATGTGCCAAACATGACTTTAATGACGAGCAATAGCATCGGTAAAGCCGACAGCAGCAAGCCAGCTTCAGCAAGTCTCGAAGTGCTACGGTCAAAAGGCTAAATCATAATCCCTCACGAAGTAATATGGCAGCTCTGGAGGGATCTGATGCAAAATAAGGTTGTGGGTTTAAGGGGGACCAGAAATTGTGATTTTTATTTCCATTAAATTTTTTCCAGGAATGATTCAAGTTAGAGAAAGTCAGACGGCTGCTTTCTTGAAAGCGAAAATTTTGGATACGTTGGCTGAATATAGATTGTCTGTTGAACACATTTTTTCAGTTACCTGTGACAACAGTTAAAAAAAACTGAAACACGAATTGGAGATGATCCTTTTTGAGAAACCCGATGAAAATGACGGCGAGGAAGGTCAGTCAGCAGAAGAATCAGAGCGTGGTGTGAGTGAAGAGCTATGTGAAGAGTTTCAGGAAAGAATCAATCTTGTGAGATGTGCAGTACACACTTTTCAATTTGCGATCTTGGGCGTTGTTGACAGATCTAATGCATCCATCAAGAGCCTTACTGATGTGGCTTAAAAATATAAACATATCAAATAAAGCACATTCTTCGAGTTCCACTCTGCGTCGTATCCCCCCGTTTGGGGCCAAACGTTTTCAAAATGGTCGAAGCATTTAAAAGTCAAAAAGAATTCTTCACTAAGCTTGCCGATCAATTTCCCGAGCTTGGTATGCACGAACAAGTTTTCCTTAATATAACTCATCCTCTTACCTGAATGGCTTTTGGAATTTCGTAGATCTGTCTAGCCTATGGATATTCGTGGACCAATACTATGCTCCTTTCAAACCGTTGTAAATATCCACCAAAAATCAGTGGGGTTGTGTTTAACACACGACCGGTTGACGTAGACTATGTTTAAGCTCTACGAGAAGATGCTGACAAAATATGGCTGCTGTGTGATGGACGACGAAACGTATATAAAAGCCGATTTTAAGCAAATTCCGGGGTTGTAGTTTTTCACCGGCAAGAGCAAGTTCTATGTGGACGACAAATTTAAGAAGAAGAAAGTGTCGAAGTTCGCCTCCAAATATCTCATTTGGCAGGCCATCTGCTCTTGCGGACTGAGGAGTGAGCCTTTCGTGACAAAGGGCACAGTAAATGGCGAGATCTACAAATCTGAGTGCCTCGAGAAGCGCCTTTTGCCGTTCTTGCAGCAGCACGACGAAGCTCCGCTATTTTTGCCAGATTTGGCATGATGCCACTATTCTAAAAGTGTCCTGGAGTGGTATGAGGCCAATTCTGTCCATTTTGTTCCAAAGGACATGAATCCGCCAAACTGTCCGAAGCTGCGCCCGGTGGAGCAGTACTGGGCAATGATGAAGCGGGAACTTCGGAAGAGCAAGAAGACAGTCAAAGACGAGAAGGACATGTTAAGAAAATGGAAAAAAAAAACTGAGAAACTGGTACCGGATGACACTGTAAAGACTTTGATGGAGGGCATCAAGCGAAAATGCGTTCAATTTTACACTCAAGGCTCCATCGATTAACTTTTCTTTTGATTTTTGAAGTAAATAAATTTATAAAACTACCCTAAAATTTTGGTTTGAATCTAAACATTATAAGAAAATTGGCATGACATTTTCGGTGTCGCAATAATTTCGTGTTCGCCCTTTAACGTGCTAGTAGCTCATCCAGCATTTCAAAAACTCCCGGGTGTAATAATTTTATAGAATGTCCGATTACGCGTTGTTTTCGTGTTGTCATGGGGCATGTTGGCAAAGAATAGTTTGTTTTTCAATAACGTGAAGAAATGAAGAATTGTGCAAGTGTTTCCGCATCGAAATGCGGTACCCATATGGCTAGGAGCACATTTTCAGCAAAACTGGAGAAGTATCTCCATTGATTAATGGTGGTGCTAGTAGACTTTGTACGGTCAGTGTACAATTCCGAATCGGGATGAGGGCCAATGAAGCGTCATCAAGACAAGTAAACGTCCATTAAATGGTTTACATTATATTTAAATTTTCTTGTCCATTGCTCCTTGTTAATTTTTCCATCGTTGCTATAGAGACGCATTGTTTTTTGTTATTCTCGCTCCGCGGAATATTTCAAAATATAATCATTTTTGCAAAAAGCTTTGATGACCCAGAAGTAGAGCTTTCCGCTTTATCATCTTGCTCTAGTCAAGAAAATGGGTGAATATTTCCGTTTCCTTTTTCTCACAAATTTGTTTCCTTTCTAGCTTACACTGCTTTGGTGACAATGGTGATGACGAATGTCTCTTAGCCGGGAGACTCTTCACGCCAGTCGGGTTTCTTATTTGTATGTAAGAAACACACCTGGCAGGAGTCTCATGTTTCCAGGTGGCTCTGCAAGCATAAAGAAGTGTTCTCTTTGCAATGTGCTATTAGACTTTTTCACCCAACACACAAAAGGGCCCCGGTCTGTGCACGGCACGGTGTAATGAGAACCAGCCATAAATTGCCAACGGTAATGGTAAATGTCTTTATGTTGTGCGCAGGAGGAGTTGGACTTTGACTATTGGCTCCCGCGAAATATTCTTTGAGGAAAACCTATCTTATGCTAATACTCACCACCAGGTGACGAGCATCATTTGTTCATATGGAGTGAACTATTTTGTCTCTTCATTTTCCATTTGATTTCTATTGTATGATCTATCATTGCTCCTCTCAATATATTATATTGTATCATTATGTTATTTGTAATAAAGTTCTGGATAAGTAACTTAAAAGTATCCATCACATTAACGCTTTAGAACTATGGATCACCCTCGTAAGGATTGTGTACCTTGAAATTATATCATATATTTTCCATTTTCAATGAATCAATTAGCTCAACGTGCTCTGTAGAATTATGGCTGCTTAGCAAAACCATGTACCAGGAGGCAGAAGCGACCTGAGAAGAATTAGAGTCTCATTTCAGCAATAATTTTTATTTCTTTTATTTTCAGCATTGCATAGTGATATATTCACATATTTTATTCGTGTTTGAAGTAACGGGACATTTGAACATTTGGGATACCACGATATCAGTGTGGAATGACCGATGTCTAATATAAATTTAATTGACGAATCAATATATTCCTAGTAATTGAAGTTTTACTGTATACAACAAATGAGATCCTATCATTATATGCTATATATTGTTCAAAATTCTGGTATTTGCAGGTTTCTGTTATGTTCAATTTCAGATGAATGGGGTCATTCAAAAATGAAAAGTTTCAATTATATTCAACTTGACATGGCTCGGAGCGTATGGTGCGGTGAGTCCTGCAACCTTGATCCCCTATAGTTTCTCGGAATGCGTTGTGGTTCAGGTCTATTTATTCGAATCCAGCTCGTTTGACAGATTCTTCTTTGCAGTTGATGCAACGCAGTGGGCCTGGACGATTTGAGACTTATATTATGTCATTGATGTGCTGCAAGCAGTAATTCGACGTCATCTAGCCCAGTTGTCTACAAGATGCTTTCTCGTACTGGCTGCGTTTGTATTGAATTAGATTAGATAAGATCAGTGACCAACCAGTGGATGTCATCAAATAAACCTAAGAGATCCACTACAAATATAGCGTAATATAGAGTATAGGAAATGGAACAGCACATCGAAATTCTAGATATACTATTCTTTATATATCATTTCAGGTCATTTATGAAGTTTCCTAGTTTTTAAAATAATTTTCAATTTATTTCTCGTGGCTACGATACATTATCTTAATTTTAGGTTTATAATAGATACGCAAATTCCCGTCACCCCAACGGTTTTACTAGAAAACAATTTTGTAGTATGTTTTTGACTATACCTATTATTAGTATTTATCATTTTTACCATTTCGAGACACATCATACCCACTGTGAACTGTCAAACGCGAAGAAAATAAACAAAACCAACGCAAGCGTCGTCGCGGCGATACCGGATGTAATTTTTCGATGGTGGATTTTAACGTCTTGACAAATAATTAAGTACAGATATTCAATTTCATCGATTGCGTACTTTCATTTACACTATATCATAGTGCTGAGATTCATTGAAAGGTTAGTTTAATCAATTATCCAAGATTTACGGTGTAATTAAGAAAAAAAGTGCCTTTCGGGTAAGCCCGTCACTCATCGGTGCGGGTAACACCGTCATGCTCTTTGGATCAGCGGATGTTTGTGAAACTACCTAACCATTTTTATCAGATGCCACGCAACTACAAAAGGAAGACCAACCGCGGAAATTGGACCGATCAGCAGCTAATCCAGGCAAAGGACGCAGTGGATCGCGGGATTTCCGTGAATCGTGCTGCTAAGACGTTTGGAATTCCGAGAACTACGTTGGCAGACCATGTTACGGGAAAGGTGGTGAAGTCGAAACTGGGATCAAGAGAAACGGTTTTCACGCCGGAACAGGAAGCAGAACTTTTGCAGCACCTGCTTGATCTGGAAAGTCGTTTATACGGCATTACAAAGAACGATGTCCGTGAGCTGGCTTTCGAGCTGGCTGAAAAAAATAAGATTGCCCATCCGTTCAACAAAATGAAGAAAATGGCAGGGTGCGAATGGATGGCCGGATTTTTGAAGCGCAATCCGAAACTTTCATTCCGCAAGCCGGAGCCCACGTCAGCTGCTAGAGCCAGGGGATTTAACAAAGTTTCAGTTAATGCCTTCTTCGACATGTATGACGCTGCCCTTGGAAAGAAGAACTTTCGTCCGGGACGCATCTATAATGTCGACGAAACAGCGATTTCCACGGTGTGTAGAGTTCTTTGCTTGATCGGAGCATATATATATCGGAGCTTTATGTTCATGTTTTCAGGTGCCTCCTAATAAGAAGAAAATAGCTGCACTCAAGGGTAAGAAGCAGGTTGGCATTATTTCGTCAGCGGAACGAGGAGAGACCACTACCGTTGTCATGAGTATGTCAGCGAGTGGCCATTATCTTCCGCCATTCGTCATCTTCCCACGTACTCGAATGCATGATAGTCTCAAACACGGGGCGCCATTGGGAACAAAATTCGCATGTAATCCTTCAGGATACATGACCGCTGAGATGTTCGATACATTTTTTGATCATTTTCTTGAACATGCGCATGCTTCAGAATCTGATCCAATACTGCTTTTGGTGGATGGCCATTCATCACACACCAAAAACCTAGCAGTAACCGAGAAGGCTCGAAAGTATAACGTGACCATACTTTCGCTTCCACCGCATTGCAGCAACAAACTCCAACCATTGGATGTCTCGTTTATGGCGCCGTTCAAAGCAAATTATTCCAATGCCGCCGAAGCATACCTAAGATCCAACCCAGGACACGTTATCGGTCAGTACAATATCATGCAGCTAATGAGATCTGCTTTTGAAAAAGCTGCCACGATGTCAACTGCAGTTAACGGTTTCAAAAAATGTGGATTATGGCCGTGTGACCGAACCGTGTTCGACGAAAGCTCATTTGCACCATCGTTGGTCACGGACCAGGAATTGGAAAATACTGGAAAGGACTCGGCCCCTCGGGAAAAGGATGCAGATACATTGACGACAGCTGGAGCGGCCAACGGTAGCATTAATGAGAGTGTTAAATCTGGAGAGTCGTCTTTCACGGTTCCACCAGATGACGTGTTGCCTCTACCACAAATGACAACAGCGCGTGCCACAAAAAGAAAACGACGAGCAGAGAAGGCTGAGGATATTACGTCCGATGATTATCGTCAGAGCTTGATCGATGCTAAGGCTACAAAGGACATCTCATCCATCAAAAAAGGTAAGAAGGTTGTTGTTGTTGTGTTGTTTTGGGAGGGACTTTAACCAATTGGTCATTCGTCCCTTAAAGGTAAGAAGGCATCTTCAAAAGGACCACAGAAGCGACAAAAGCGGCAGAAGCTTACTAACGATTTGGAGGATTCATTGTGTGACCGATGCGGAGACTGCTTCTCGGATTCTTCGAATGGAGAAGGGTGGATAATTTGTGTCTCATGCAAAAACTGGATCCATTCGCAGTGCTATGATAATTCTGATTTGATTTGCATTTTCTGTTCTGAATATTTTTTTTTGCATTGTCAGTGGAATCTGAGCTTAAAGCCAGCAAACCCATCACGTGAATTCGTTAAATGAACTAAACTCGTTTTTTTTTTTAAATAATTGAGCTTACAGTCGCTTATTAAAGGAATAAAAAGCTCCAAGAGAAAAAATAAACAATGCTTGCCTTTTTCTCACAAAAATTTCCTATCAAACCCACATCAAAAGTTTTTTGAAAATTTCCCTGATGATGATAAATGACTTCTGGCAGTATTGGACTTGGCGCACATGTTTTAAACCTGGAGATTTTAGAGTCTTCGGAATCTGTTCCATATAAAGGGCTGTCCATATACTACGTGGACATGATTAGAGGGCTCAATAATCAGAAAAAAAAAGATTTCAAACAGAATTATGACACAGGGGTATGTATGAATCTGAATCACTCTAAAATATGTCCCTGTGGTATATGAATGACCCCTTATGAATTGGTCAACGAAGATGATTGATAAATCATCACAAAAGATCAACAATATCTACATGTTCAAAATTAAATTTCGTTTTGCTGAAATCTTCAAAAGTATTTTAATAAAAATGTATGCCGGTCTTACCCCATAGGGGTGACGGTCTTACCCACACTGATTGAAAAACTTCAATATTTACCACGTTTGTTTCACGTATGTTGTCTGACCGAAAACACATATTATAACACTTCCAACGGACAAATTGAATAAAATAATACTCAATCAAAGATTATGCGAGGGGTACATGTCATTTGGAGTATTACATAAATTTTAAAAAATCGCAATGCCTAAGGTGACGGGGTTACCCCTTCCTCCCCTAATGTTAAATAAATTCCAATTTAAAATTTTAAAATTGTTGGTCGTCGAAAGGAAGATTGAAATTGTGTATGAGTAAAACTTCGGGTTTTTGGGAGGAGGTTTGGTGGGCACAATAAAAACAAAAATTTTGTGGGCGGGGAGGGGGGGGGGGGGGGCGGGGGGGGGGGGGGGATTGGTGGGGGCCGGAGAGGAGAAAATGGGGTTTTTTTTCGGTGTTTGGGGAGTGGTGTGGTATTGTGCGAAAAATTTATTTATCTTTTTTTTTTTTTTTTTTTTTTGTATTTTGTGGGAGTTGTTGTGTTGGGGTGTTTTGGGGGGGTGTGGACAGAAGGTTGCTGATAAGCCATTCATTCCTGCTTTAATCGTGCCCGCCAATCGTTGAGGACTAGATTGGATGCCTTGTGTTTTTCAAGTGCATATAAAATGGGATTTTTTCTGAACCCCAGATTCAACTACCATGGTTCAACATTATTTTCGGGAGATGAAAAGGAAGAAATCCAGGACTAATATTCCTTCCTTATCCCCACCAGTTGCAAGGTCATGGCCAGGACAGCTCTGGTCTGTTGGAAGGCGATACAACCTCTATCTAAGAGGTAGAGATTGCTCTCAAATCACTATCTTACAGTAACTGATGAAGGCGCGTCTCCCTCATAACAACAGTTCAGAGCTTGTACCACCTACGGTATTGTGCAACCTGGTTTATGATATGCTATGCTATGCTATGAAAAGGAAGAAATACAGGTAAACACACACACATACATACATACATTATTTGCTTGGTATCTAAAATGAGATTTGAATCCAAGAGATACATTACTGAAACTTGGGGTCGGATATGTCAACTTGAACCAACATCCATCAACATGAACAATGAATCGCTGACGGGATCTACCGATTAATTTGATCAATACCGCACACAAATGTTCGGGTGTTCAACACAAATTTCTTCCTACAGCAAGTCAAAGCTCTCGACTTGGAGCCACGTCAAAATCATAATTACAATGTCTGGAGCCATTGGCTACGCCGTAAAACCACGCATCCTGAACTACACGCAGTGGCCATGATTGTGTTGTCCACACCCTCAAATCAAGTTTCGGTTGAGAGGTCATTTAGCGCCCTTGCTCTGCTTCTCTCTAACTTACGAACAGGACTAGCAGAAGAAACTTTGGCGAACATCTTGATAAAATCAAATTGAACAAGGATTAGTTCCAGAAAACTGTGAACTCAGTTGACAACTGTTATAGAAGTTATAGATGACAATATCCATAATACGCCCATGAATGCCGGCTTGGACCTGCGCTTCCGCATGACAATATTTTTTATTATTATTATTACTCTTCGTCTTCGACTAATAATCGTACAGACTACTCTACCTAGTAGTTCGATAATATCGTTTTAAAGGACAAGACAGTCAAGTGCGGATATAATGACTCATTTCTCCCTTTATACTGTCATTACTGGTCGATAGCGATTAGAGCAAAATTTGGTCGACTTAAACTTGACGCATTTCCTTTCATCGTGCATTAAAAAATTTGCACACGCCTCATTTTGAAGATGTGTCCGTGTAGCATCATGCCTCTATTTTGATTTTGAGATTAACACTTCAGTTATCAAAATGTCGTCGAAGGAAGAGAAACAACGTATCAAAATTTTGCACGTGCATGGCGAAAATCCAAACTACTCTCACGCCAAGTTGGTGAAATTGTTGAATGTGGCTAAATCAACTGTTACCAACGTATTAAAAGTGGTCGGTGAACGTTGGTCGACAGCCAGGAAAGCTGGATCGGGGGGAAATAGAAAGCCGGAGGCCACTGCGACGACAAAAAGATTTGCCCGTTGTTTCGAGCGGAACCCCAACCTCTCCGTCCGAGATGTCGCAAAGAAGCTGAAAGTGGCGCCTTCAAGCATGGATAGAACTAAAAAAACGAGCTAGACTGTCGACCTACAAGAAAATGGTGACTCAAAATCGCGAAGATAAACAAAACACATTGGCCAAAGCACGATCGCGAGAGTTGTACACGACGATGCTGACGAAGTTTGATTGCGTGGTACAGGGCGATGAAACTTACGTCAAGGCAGACTTTAAACAGCTTCCTGGACCAAAATTTTATACGGCAACCGGACGGAGAAAGGTGCCAGATATTTTCAAGCACATTGAACTGTCAAAGTGCGCGAAGAAATATCTGGTGTGGCAGGCCATCTGTACCTGTGGCTTGAAGAGCAACGTTTACATTGCGACCGGAACCGTCAATCAGGAAATTTATCTGAGCGAGTGCCTACAAAAACGTCTACTGCCTTTCCTGAAGCGACAAAATTGTTCTGTTCTACTTTGGCCGGATATGGCATCTTGCCATTACGGAAAAAAAGCCCATGGAGTGGTATGCTGTCAACAACGTTCAAGTGGTGCCCAAGGACAAGAACCCTCCCAACACGCCAGAGCTCCGCCCAATCGAACAATATTGGGCCATCGTCAAGCGGAACCTTAAGAAGACTCAAAAAGCTGTTGTGAGCGAAAAACACTTCAAGGCAACTGGCGTTCTGCGGCGAATAAAGTGAACAAGGAGACTGTACAAAATCTTATGGCAAGTGTTAAACGATTGACCCTGAAATTCGCATTCGGTTAAAAGGAAGCATTGCTGAACATTTCTCCTGTATTCCGTATTAACTAAGCTTGAAAAAGAAAAAGAATTTGACTTATTAATAAAAACTTTGATCGACTCACATACATAACTGTTTGACCAAATTTTGATCGGAACTCCCTTTATATGCTATTTTAACATTTTTTTTAAGGACTCAAGAAACATTTCTCAGCTCCTAATGTGCTGGTTATCACACACACATATTTTCAAACCCCTCTTCTGTGCCTTAAATTTCTAGATGCGTTAAAACAAAACACTTCCCTCGAACTCATCAATGAACCAATTGGACTGCATCAAAAAGACAGCCACACATCAAAACTGTAACCATCAATTGAATTACCGTTCATTAAAGCAGCAAAAAAGAGAAACGACAATCGCTGCCAATTTAAGATTCCGTCCTCCCGGAGAAGAAAAGAAAAATATCCAGCCAGATACCGATGGTTGAATGTCACGTAGACGAAACCATTACGCACTCATAAATAAAACATGGCATAATATTTTCCACACCCTCAACCTCGTTTGAACGGCCTCTCTCGCCCACCCTGTGGTAATCTTGCGCTATCTCTGCTTCTTTCCTGTCGAGCATAGGTTGGGAGGTAGGTAGGTTGTTAAATGTAGACAGTAGGTGTACCCGTGAGCCATCGTCTTTTATATTCGGTTTTGTTTTGATTTGATGTCATCCCCAATGCCCTGTTCGGCGCCTTTTCACGATAGCAGCCGACTGACACAATTTTCGGGGATTCGAATCACATTCGCGCCCAACGCCGTCAGAAAAAGACCGAAGCATTATTCAAAAGAAAAAGCAACGGATCCTGATCCCTGAGTTCACGTGAAAGCACCGCGTAGGGATGTGTCGCTGCGTAAATCTACCGCCACAGAATGTCATTTGTTTTCACTTTTGTGCGATTTTTACGATTTTACCTTTCGCTGCCGTGAGGAATGTGCGGGAAAAATTGGGGAATTTTTCCAACGCTTCCGGAAGCCAAAGTAGGGCCGCAGACGACTGCCAGGTTGGACTTCCTGCCGTGGAACAAAGCGACATTCCATAAATGGCCTCAAATTGAGTTTCACTTTTGCTTTCACCGGCTTACCGGGGGGCCTTCATTTGGAAAGTTTTGGAAAATTCCTAGGCCAGCATTTCACTAGTGAGTGGTTACTTGAGGCAGGGGTAAACTAGGGACATATTTCTTTTTGTTTTATTGGTTGAATTCCAACGGAGGGCAAGAATGCTTTCTCTATTTTTCCAGAACTCGTGAGTAGACACAAGACACAATGGAAATTTGAATGTGTGTTGAGTGTGAAGAAAGTATCCAATTGAATTGAACAATGTAAGAACAAGCAAACAAGAAAAAATAGAAATTTCTCATAAATAAAGCAAATTTAGTAGGAGGCCGAAAATCTTTCCAATAAAGAAACAAACTGCCAACTTACGATAATTTTCATGAGATAGTAGAACTTTTCAATTGGAAATTCTTAACTTCATTGGGAGATCTGTATTTAATTTTTTTATTGTCAAAATGTTCAGCCTCGAGCTGGTTCGTCTCCCGTCATAATCACGCAAACACCGTTTAGATATTTTTGGGTGAGATTTGAACTCATCTGAAGTAATTTTGGGAAAATTCCAAAGTGATTAATGCGAGTTCTAAGATAGCTTCAAAAGCGGTTCTACGTAAGCTCCAAGATAAGATCAAGGAACTTCTTTGAAAGCTTTGGAAAAGTTAAAAAAATATTTCAGATAGACTGAGAAATGTTGAGTCGAGTTGATGTCTGCAGAGGAGTTTTGTGCGATAAGTATCTTTTTTTTTTTTCAAATCCAAAGATCTTAGTTCTGGTAACATTTCGGACAACTTCTTCAAAAGACGCTTTGAAAGAATAAATAATACCAAGGATGGGTACTAAGCTTCTCTGAGCTTTACTTCCATTATCTAGAAAGATTTTTTAAATTATTTTTTTCTCTTTTCAGAATACTTAAGGTATAAGGTGAATGCCTAAGGTATTAAGAAAAATTAATTTTCATGCACTTAATGTTTCATATGTAAAAAATCTAGTTTATATGTGTCCCAAAAGAATGTCCATTGAGAAAGTCAAAAAGAAAATTGCCATTTTTAACCCATTCCTGTTTTTTCATTAGATTTCAAAACTCTCTCCCTCTCCTTAGAGCGTGACGAACATGTTGAACGTTCCTTTTAAAAATATTAATGAAACGGTTTATAACATCTATAATTTTACCAATTGTTGAATTCTTCAAAGTTTAATAATCTTGATAGACATTTTGTAAGCTTTTGGAACTTTTCATTGACTTTTGAGAGGTTGCAATGGAACTTAGAGGAAGCTCTGAGGTAAATTCAGAGTGATTCCTCGAAATGCTCCTCGGTAACCTTGATATGAAATATTTTGATAGATTTTGTAGAAGACTAAGAAGTACACATTTATAGATTGTTAACTAGCTGAACCCGGTGTGAGCGCTGCTACGCTTGCAACTAAATGAATTAAAATTGAAATAACCTGGCACGTTCAAGGTTGTTTTTCGGAATGAGTTTTGATAAAATATTTTCGTTTGCTAATGTGTGACTTCGATAATAATTTTTTTTCGTTTTTGTTTTTATTGATGTTTACGTAGCTGCGTTGCACAAATTTATCAAACTTAACGTTGCCGTTCTTAAAATGATTTTTTTTTTACTTTTTTCAATAGTACATACACAGAAATAAAAAGTGCGGTAGTTCCTACTATTTTGGCTGACTTCGCCAAATTTTGAAACTACTATGGCAATCTACAATAACTTCCGAATAAATCAAAGGGTGTTTCGATCAAAATTTGGTCGACTTAAACTTGACGCATTTCCTTTCATCGTGCTTTAAAAATGTTTGTGCACCCCTCATGTTGAAGATGTGTGCGTGTAGCATCATGCCTCTTTTTTGATTTTGAGATTAGCACTTCAGTTATCAAAATGTCGTCGAAGGAAGAGAAGCAACGCATCTAAATTTTTCACGTGCATGGTGAAAATCCAAACTACTCTCACGCCAAGTTGGTGATATTGTTGAATGTAGCTAAATCAACTGTTATCAACGTATTAAAAGTGTTCGAAAGCCGGAGGCCACAGCGACGACAAAAATAGTTGCCCGCTGTTTCGAGCGGAACCCCAACCTCTCCGTCCGAGAGGTCGCAAAGAAGCTGGGATTGACGCCTTCAATCTAGCCATCTGTACCTGTGGCTTGAAGAGCAACGTTTACATTGTGACCGGAACCGTCAACCAGGAAATTTATCTGAGCGAGTGCCTACAAAAACGTCTACTGCCTTTCCTGAAGCGACACAATTGTTCCGTTCTACTTTGGCCGGATTTGGCATCTTGCCATTACGGAAAAAAGGCCATGGAGTGGTATGCTGCCAACAACGTTCAAGTGAGGTCCAAGGACAAGAACCCTCCCAACTGAACTTGAAAAAGAAAAGGAATTTGACTTATTAATAAAAACTTTGATCGACTCAGACACATTACTGTTTGACCAAATTTCGATCGGAACACCCTTTACTGCATTTTCGGGAAAACTTTCAGGGAAGGGAAAGGGTCTCAAACTACCATAAGAAAAATCCTGCCTCCAAAAACTTCCACATGCTAAATTTGCTGCCATTTGCTTGATTTTTTCTCGAAGAAATGTGTGTTTAATTTGTATGGGAGACCTCCCTTCCAGAAGGGAGAGAGTCTCTTACTACCATAAAAACTATGTTTGCATACAAAAATCTCCACACGCCAAATTTGGTTCCATTTGCTTGATTAGTTCTGCAGTTATGCAGACACTTCTGTTTCATTTGAATGAGAGTCTCCCCTTCCAGAGAAGGGAGTGGTCTCAAACTATCATAAGATCCTTGCACGGCCCCAAAACCTCCTCCATACAAAATTTCACGCCGATCGGTTCAGTAGTTTTCAGTCTATAAGTTTCAGACAGACAGGCACACAGAAAATCATTTATATATATATATATAGACTAGCTGAACCAGGTGCGTGCGCTGCTACGCTTGTAACTTAATGATGGGAAATTTAATATAACAGGCACGTTTATGGTTTTTTTTCGGAATGTGTTTTCTTTTCTTGAATAAGCAGGGGTTCAAACTTCTATTAAACATGCTTCTTACCCGAGAAATACACGTTTTGTGTTTAAGCAGAAATTGGAGTTTCATTTGTATGAACCTCCCCCCCCCCCCCCTTTCAGAAAAGGAAGGGGTCTTGAACCACCATATAAACATTCTTGCCTTCAAAATCCCTCACATGCCAAATTGGATTCGATTTCCTTGTTTAGTTCTCGAGCTATGAAGAAATGTGTGTCTCATTTGCACGAGAGCCCCCCTTCCTGAGAGAGTAGGGGTCTCAAACAATGATAAGAACCTTTCTCAGCCCCAAAAACCCCTTCATACAAATTTTCCCGTTGGTCGGTTCAGAACTTTCCGAGTCTATAAGGGTTTGACAGACAGACAGACAGACAGACAGAAATTCATGTTTATGTACGTAGAAATCTAGCCACCAACAACTCCCATATGCTAAAAGTGGTTTCATTTACTTGATTAGTTCTCGAGTTATGCAAAAATTTGCATTTAATCTGTATGGCAGCACCCCCCCCCCCCCCTTCAAAATGGGGAGGGGTATTGAACTGCCATAGAAACATTTCTTGCCTCCAAAAACCTCAACATGCCAAATTTGATTTAATTTGCTTCATTGGCTCTCGAGTTATGCTAAAAATTATGTTTCATTTTTATGGGAGTCTCCCCTTTCAGAAGGCGGAGGGGTCTCAAACCACCTTAGAAACATTTCTTGCCTTCGATAACCTCCACATGCCAAATTTGGTTCCATTTGCTTGATTTGTTCTCGAGTTATGCAGAAATTCGTGTTTCATTTGTATGAGAGACCCCCTCTTACAAAGGGCGGAGGAGTCTCGAGTCAACTTAGAAACATTTCTTGCCTTCAAAAACCTCCACCTGCCAAATTTGGTTCCATTTACTTGATTAGTTCTCGAGTTATGCAGAAACTTCTGTTTCATTTGTTTGGGAGCCTCCTTTTCTAGAGAAGAGAGGAGTCGCAAACTACCATAGAAACATTTTTTGCCTCCAAAAACTTCCGCATGCCAAATTTGGGTTCCTTTGCTTGATTAACTCTCGAGTTTTACAGAAAGTTGTGCTTCATATGTATGGGAGCTTCCCTTTCTAGAGATGGGAGGGGTCTAAGAACTTTTTTCGGTCCCAAAAACTCCTGCATTCAAAATTTCATGTCGATTGGTTCTAGTAGTTTTTTTCTCGACTCCTTTTGTTAGGCAGTGACAGCCAAATATCGGCTCGTTTTGACGTTCACATGTTTCGTATCTCGCTCTTATTCATGTTACACCAAAGAGTAAGTACAATGAATATTAGTGACGTTTACTGCACGCACACTGGCGTCTTGCAGATACAGTGCAAGCACCCTTTTGTTTTCCTTGAAATTCTAATACATACAAACAATGTACACATCAATTCGTATTGTTCAAAACCTTGTATGTAAATTCACATATTACCCAACATTCATTGCGAGCGTGTACGCTTGACGTTTAGTTTTAAAGGAAAACTTTGGAGAGGATCACTACCACATCTGCACAACAAACACTAATACATTTGAACGTAATAACCTCAATAAACGCTTGCACCTTGACGTCAGAACTTTTTATCTACCTCTTTCACTCTTTTGGTACGCCCTATCTAGCCTTCGCCTGGCCCTCAGAAAGTGTCAGTTATTTGCGGGCATTGGTTACATTTTTTTTTTTTGTATGAGATTAAATTAGGTCGTTTAATCGTCTATAACGCTGTAGCACAAGTACACATAAAACAATGGGTCTGTTTAATGACCAACTCGATCTAACTCGGATGATACTCCTAACTCTTGTTGGCATCAATCCCTGAACGAATGCCGAAAAGAGACAAAAAAGAGGTTGCGGGTCATCGCGAGCTGGTCATTAGACAGGCCTAATATCTCACTTTCAGCACTTATAACATATTGGTTATATTGCACACTTTGCACCCTACTGTTTCGCAATTAATTTTAAGTGCAGAACTGTTAACGAAAGTGCTGTTTTGCATACAACCGTGTCGATGTCTTCGGCGCACTTATTCTTCACGAGCCGTTTCATAAGTGCGCTGAAGACAACGACACGATTTGAGACAATCCCGCACTTATAAAATGTATGTTCGGAGTCCAGTGGTGAGCGAAATGCGCAATATTTGTTGAGCATCTTTGAAAAACATGGGATTGGTTCATTGGTTCTCATATTCAAGGAGGACTGTGGCAGTTTCAATTTAAATCAATGATAAAGAGTTCAAAACTTGACTGACAATATTTATTAATTAAAATGCAGAGTGTGACATAAGTAAAAGCTCCATATTTGCAAGGCCCTTTTAAACAAGAATTCTCGCATGAAGTAGATCATTTGACAGCACTTCACGTGTGTTGGGTAGCATGCATATAACCAAGACAAAAAGGAAGGGTTTGTTTGTTATTCTTCCATGTGAATATTGACAACAAGGTTCACCATAACGTTGGGCATAGAATGCTCTATGAATGATTGAACACGCACACTAGCGTTGATGTGTATGCTATACAGTATGTGAGCAGTACCGCCAAATTCAACAGAGATGGAAAAATATTATTAAATGTGGAATTTTATTGCTCGGTAAATATTGAAAAAATCTACAATTGGAAGTATGTAAATTTTTATTTAATCGATGGAAAAATAAAACAGTTCAACTTTGGGTGTTTTGTAGCACTCCCAAAAAGAAAAGGTAATATTGAAGTACTGCCAAACCCCGTTTCCTTCGAATAAGAGTCATAATAAAATAGTTTGGCAACATCAAGCGATTACGTCGATTGTAAACACGGGTCAGAATAGGTGCAAGCGTATTTAAATTATTGTGAAAATTATTCCCATAGTTTTCTAGTATTTTATCAAGTATTCGTAGATTCTCGTGTGGCTAGTGTAATTAGTGAAGTGTGATTTTTATGGTTTGTGCAATTACACAACGAAAATGTGTGAGGATATAGTGCAATTAAAGAGAAAACTTGGAGTCTGGCTCGAGTATATTCCCTAGTACGGTTAGATCAATACGACGAATTTGTAGTGCAAAGGTAAGAAATTGTGTTGAGAATCTGTCTGCTCATTATTTTTACGAAATTTAAGTCTCCGAAACGTTTTTGTAGCTTTACATTATATTCAAGACCCAATTTTATTTGCCAGGCTTATATATTCTTGGTAACTGCGTTCATTTATTGGAGAAATTAAACATCTTTTTACGTTTGAAGTTGGATGACTGCAGAATGTGATGAATATATGTACTATGGTGAGCATAGGTTCCGCTTCCCGACCATAACACAATACATTCACCTTCATTATGAGTTTCTCCTCACCTGGGAGATATGATTGTGTTGATTTTACTTGAAACTAAGCTTGAAACAGGTTAGTTTATAGAAAGTTTCTGTATTTTCAAAGTTGTTCGGATGGGCAAGAGTGATGCGCTTCGGAAAGCTTAGCTCGTAATTCTCCAACAGGGAGAGGAAGAGTTTGTTACTATATTATTGGACCCATACGATGTTAACTTAGTACCGTCCAACACGACGACTCGATCTCGTTACTGACTTTTTCGTACTTTTAATGAAAATCTCACCAACCAATGGTTCCAAGCATCCCTAATTAATCAACAATATATTACCCATGGAAATCCACTATCTAGAGAGAAAACTTCATCAAATCCGGATCCACAGCAATCCCCATCGGCAGACACCTGAAATATGCTGCTAAATGCATCGAAGCTATATCATAGCTATCGGATGAAGGTGCTATTCACACTCACATCCATTCACCCAGCAAAGACTCTCAAGCAGCCCAGGCCCAGTCAACAAGCAGAGTCAGTCAGTCAGCCAGTCAGTCAACCAGCCAACCAACCAACCAACCAACTAACCAGTCAGATTCAGCATCCTCTTGGCGGCTGTCAGAGGCATCATCTGGATCCACTTTTGTTCGTGCAAGAGACAGGCTATTCATTAACCAACAACATCTGCAACGTACACTCGCTCGTCTCCTTGGTGTTTGTATGCATGTATGTGTGGGCATGAATGTTTCAACTGCTAGTCAGACAGTCATTCAAATTGTATATGCCGGGCGGGGGAAAAAGTTACATGGATTTCAACTACTAGAAACAAGCATTCTGTTTTTAGCAGCTGCTGGAGTGGAAGCTTTCAGCACCGGGTATTATGGATACTTCTATACCTTTTCTGCGCTCAACATACATCAGGCACACACACACACACAGACATACTCGTTTCGGTTTAGTTAGTTAGAGGGGAACTCCGGTGTGGCACTAATTGGACTGCCAGAGAGAATGGATGAAAAGTTTGATATGGGAAAAGCTTCCGAGGCATCTGTGGGCTGTTTTCATCTTCTTCTTCTTAGCCACTACGCCCCAACTGGAACGCTCCTGGAACAGTACTGCCGAGCAGTTATTCCGATCACACTTACCGAAGGACTCGTCCGATATCGTTCAGAGAGCAATGAAAGGAGTTGGCAGAAGTTTGAAACATTAGCAGCGGGCAGCAGATTTCAATAGACGAGGGTAATTGACACCTCCCTTTTGTGCATTGAGGCGATTCCGGTGATCGCAGCTGCCATTGTTCCGATGCACGGATTTGATTTGCCTTGGAGGCTGCGCTGAAATCTGTCATTGTAAGCGACTGACTTCACGCGACATTGATTGTAAGGGTTTATTTTTTTCGTCAGTCATTGCTTGAATTGACATGCTGATAAAGCTTTGTAGAAATGGTAGTCAGTTTTTTTCAGGGAAATCTGGAACTGTTAACATATAATGTGCTCATGCAGAAGGGATTGTTACAACGGTCTAGTTGTCTGATGCGTGGAGTAGCCCTGATGGCTTGGCTAAAATTCGTTCAATTCATCAAGTTCGATTCAGTTTTGCGAAAAGAGGATCTACTCACAAAGTTAGTGAACTTGTTAAGCAGCTTTCCAAGGAATACGAACTCTTTCAGCCAAATTAGTAAAATCATCTGATGAAGGAAGTTTGCTTCTTGTTTTTGTGTGCATGCACTTGTTCTTTGAAAGCAAGCTTGGTTAGCAGTCTTTTTACACATCGGGTACGGGACGGGTTTTAAGCAGTTTAGTCAGCCCCTGAGACATTTGATGAAGCTTTATGTAATCTATAATTAGAACTGCCAATATTTAGACATTAATCCCTCTGCTTACGTCTGGTCTATCGGAACATACCTTTAGCAACGAGCGTTAGGCTCAGAAAATTTCATAGCCATGGAATAAAGTTCCCAATTGCAGGGACTTCTTAAACACATGCGGATTGCTTTCCGATTAAAACAATGTTTTCTTCAGCTCCTCAATCTGTACATAAACTATCAATATTGTATGAGTGCGATTCTGTGCATGTGTGCGAAGGCGAAATGAAATAGGCCAGTTCACGATTTGCCTCAAACGTCAATTTCTTCAACCCGCTCCTTCGTTTTACCCATTCGCTCTCGAAAACAATCAAACAAAACATGTCGATTGCTACGACCAAAAACTCGTCTCCTAGCAGGTTATGTTGGCAATGTGTATTTCTTATTTCATTTACTCTCACGCAAATGTTAGCCAAAGCAACTCTGACGACAAACGGGATGCTTCGTTTAAAAACAAACAAATGCATGAGACAGCAGGATTCACGTTACATTACTGGTGCGCTATAGACTAATGCACAGAAAAAGCTAACCTTACTTTTCACCATGAGAGTAAAAAAGATAGAAACAGCCATCGTGTTCTCCGTCCTTTTTTCTCACACAAAAATTAATGAACACAAGGGCACCAGTATCTGTCGAATCTGAGGTGTGACGTCACTGTGATTTGGACTATATCCATAGTTAACAAAGAAGAGAGGAAACATGGGCTCTCTCAAAAGCAACAGTGATGCCATAGCTTCAGCTCAGCAGCGAAGCATTATTTATCGTTGGGTACTATTGGACAGCTCCAAAACATATGTTTTTTTTATTGCAAATGATAGTGCCAGATGATGGACAATATAATCATAATCATAGATCAACCTCCAATGACTGGAAGAAACATGAAATAAATTGCGATTTCAGATTATCTAAATATGTAATAAATTTAACTCAATGTTCAACATCATATTCTGGCAACAAGCCTAGTTGTGGGAGAGAGCTGATGAAGACATGCTCTCCGATACACGCGATGCAAATGCAAAATACACAAAGGCAACATTTGAGCGAACTTCTTCAGCAGGTCAGAAACTGATGGTTTCTAGATGATGTATTTTAAATTTTCAAAATGACAGTAATAAATTGGTAGTCAATCATGATTCATACATCGAATCATTGGCCCAATAGATAAAGCTTATGATCGTATCATTAAAAATGAAATAATTTGGAAAATGTAGGAGTTATAGACCAATTTCATAACAACTGATTAAAATAGTGACCCCTGATTAAGCCGTTCCCTACCCTATTTTTCAAGCATATTCACTGCTTTAAGCTACTCTGAATATTACAGAATTATTATTATTTGTTTTCAACGATTATTTGAAGATAGCTGGAAATTTCAGGGTTTTTCAAAATTACTTCAGCACCGCCCAAACAGAATGCGTTTGCAGAAGCCTTATAAAATGTTTATTTTTTTTTTACTGTGACAAATCATTGTGGTGTGCTCGATAGTCAAGCAAAGGTTTTGTGCCACGAGCTGAAATCGGCACAAGGTTAAAGGTTAAATCTTGACGGATGAACGTGAGGTGATTGAAAGGTGGAAGCAGCACTTCAATGGACACCTGAATAGCGCAGAAGCGGAACACCCAAACAAGAGGAGAAGTGACTTCATCGGAACGGTGGACGAGGGAGATGTGCCAAGCAAATCTATACGCTGCGACAGATCCTACAAAAGTGTCGCGAATATCAAGTTCCTACATGTACCTAGTTGCTGATCAGTACACCAGGCTGGAACTTGATGCACAAAAGGTAAATTCGGAGACGCATAATAGCCGAAAGTCGTGCTAGCTATGGACTCCAGAAGACCCTAAGGTTAGGTAACCATAAAACCGACACTTGGACAATGTTTGAGGCAGTCGTGTAAGCACTTGGAGTTTTCGAATGACCTGTGCTTAGGACCATCTTTGTCGGTGTATGTGAAAACGGCGTGTGGAGGAGAAGAATGAACCACGAGCTAGCGCAACTCTATGGGAAACCAAAAAGTCGCTAAGACTGGAAGGGTACAATGTGCGGGACACGTTTTGAGGATACTAGACAACAACCACGCAAAAATGGCGTTTGCTTTGAATTCGGCCGGTACAAGACGCAAAAGAGCGCAGCCAGCTAGTTTTTAAACTAAATGGAGCAAGACCTAGGAAGTGTAAGAATCTCAAGAAGCTGGAGACAAGCAGCTGCAAACCGAGTTTTTTTGGCAATACATGGCACAAGTGCGGTCTTGAAGGGACATTGGACTAGCAAAAGTAAATGAGTCGATAGTAATTCACATGAGTTCTTTATAAAATTCAGGCATTTTCGATCGTTCATAGCACCTTGTTGCCAGGGGACGACCCTGGCGTAGTGGTTAACATCCATACCTCTCACGCCAAAGTCACGAGTTCGAATCTCACCCCCGTATAAGTTACGAAAATACCCAAAAGGCATTTGAGTAACTACGACGGGAGATTAATAAGCCCAGGGCTGAAAATCTCGATAATAAAGGAATAAAGATTGGACTCGGAAAAAATGTGACACTTTGCTTTGGGTGTAACTTTTTATCGCGTGGGTAAAAATTAATGAAATTTTTGGTAATACTAGTTGAGAGTGTTATGTTTATGTGTGCAAATCGCGATCTGTCAAGTAGTTTTCAAGGTGCATTCGAAACAAAAAGAGCTACGCCAGCAAATCTTGGGCGCGGTGATCGATAATCCTGGTCAGTCGCACAGACGGATCGGCGAAAGGCTTGGAATCCACCATTCCACCGTGTCTCGCGTTGTGAAGATGTTCCGGGAGACGAAGACCATCGAGCGGCGTGCTGGAAGCGGCCGAAAACCGAAAACGGAATACCCAGAGAAGGCGCGGAAGATAAGGCAGTACTTTAAGAATAACCCGAACCTTTCCACCCGAGACGTGGCCGAAAAGGTCAATTCGTCGAAGTGGTTCGTCCAGCAGACCATGAAGCGGGCTAGGCTCAGCCGTTCGTTACAACCCCATGAACGGGCAGATTTCTCGAGAGGAATGCTTGCAGAAGCGCTTGCTGCCCTTCCTCCGCTCTCACCGTGGTTCCACGCTGTTCTGGCCGGATCTCGCTTCGTGCTATTACGCCAAGCCTGTAATGGATTGGTACGAAGCGAAGGGCGTTAATGTGGTCCCGAAGGAGGCGAACCCGCCAAATACACCAGAACTTCGTCCGATCGAAAATGTTTTTGGCGATAATGTAGAAGAAGTTGACGAAAAGCGGAAAAACATTCAAAACCGATGAAGCTTTGAAGAAAAACTGGGAGAAATTGTGTAAAGAAGATGGACAAAGCCTCGCCCAAGATCTCATGAGCAGTGTTAAGAGAAATGTACGAGCATTCAGCTTGGGGGGAGGAAATTCAATTAATAAATTATGTCAAAACATTGCTAATATATAGTTATTAAATCTCTGAAAATTTGAGAAGTATCCGATTTAAAATGAATTTTTGGTGATCATTTTTGTGTGTCTCATTTTTTCCGAGTCCAGTCGTTAATAAAAAAATAACTTGTTGCCGGTTGTAAAATTTCAGAGCCATGTTAGGGATTCCATCCAGTACGGGTACCTTCTTCGCCTTAAGCGTTCTTGCCACTGCCACGAGCTCCTCGTTCGAGACTTGCGTGCTTTCAGTGTTGCTTATTTCTTCCTCGCCGTACGATGTACGTGACCACGTCGTTGGATCATGCGTCGAGATAAATCGATCAACGATAACCTTCAGTTTTTTTTCTGGACATTGCTCTGCAGCCATTGTTGTGCCTTTGATCTTCGCCATGACAATACGGTACGCGTTGCCACATGGGTAAGCAACAGCGGCTCGGCACAGCTCCTTGTAGCAGTTCGGCTTACTCTTCTGGCTCTGAGCCAACTAGCATGGAGGTTGCTGAGTTGCTCATTCCACTAGTAAGTTGGGCGCTGCTTGTTCCTCTGCTTCAGTTTCTTCGGTATCGAACCGAATACTTCACCAAAGCATTCCTAGTCGAAGACCATTGTCTTCCACTCCCGCTTGCAACTATTTGTCCTTCTTGTTGCGATAGAATTTTGCTGGCCGGTGCTCTTCCGGATCGTCAGATGGTCGCTATGGGTATACCCTTCACACACTTTCCGATTCATATTTGTCACCAGCGATGGAATACAGCAAGCAACATCGATGACGGATTCACGACCGGCCTTACGAAAAGTGCAGGCGGTACATACGTTCGATAGTGTAACTGCCAACTTTGCCAGAGCTTCTAGTAGGCTGCACCCTCTAGCGTTGGTACATCTGATGTTCTTCCGATGAGCTTCTCGATCAGTGCATCCAGCATCTGATGGAACTGCTCCATGGTCCACCTTGGAGGTGCATAGCAGCTGCACACAAAAATCCCGTTAATTTTGGCGATCATGAAACCTGCATATGAACTAAACATTACTTTCTGGATGGAGAATCTGCTCATCACTTGTAACGTGGCCATAGCCGCTCTTTCTGCCACCCAGTTTCTGGTATCGGGAGGAACACGATATGATTCCGCAATGATTACCACATCACACTTTGTTTCCGTTGACGACTGTCACAACAGTTGCTGTGCTTTGTCGCAATGATTGAAGTTAATTTGGGTTGCCTATATTACTGCCAATCTGCTGTCACCTTTTTTATAAACTGGGCATCTGAAGCCCCTCGTCATGTGGCCGTTTCTGTCCTCCTTTTTGCAAAGCATGCACCTCGGTTGCGTTGTGAAGTTTCTTGCAAAAAGACCTTTCTCCCCGCATTTCCCGCACAGATCAGATTTGTTAGGGGCTTTTCAGTGGTGACCAAATCCCATGCACTCAAGGACCTCTTCAATTCCTTTGCAACTCGAGGGGTGATTCTCCCCGACCACCCAACATTTACTCGATCCGACTCCAACAGCTTGTTGGCTGCAGCTGTCGGCTGACGTATCAACGCCGTCTGTTTGCCACCGTACGCCTTCTTCAACCGGATTGTAATTGGTGTATTTCCAAGGTCGTAGTGTCTCTTAGGCGCCCTTCTCAGCTTGTTTTCTGTTGAGTCTCGTCCAAATCCTTGTCACTGTCTCATGCCCACCAAGAAACTTTTCAACCAGCATCCTGAAGGCTGTGCTCTTCATGGCAGGATCTTTTCAGCTCAAAGAGCATATCACCTTTCTGGATGCGTCTGGTTTTCAGCACATTCTTCCCTAGTTTCTTCAAATCCTGATCAGCTTTCACTTTTTGGAGGAGTTCAGCGTACAACGTTCCACTTTTTACCTCAACAATCAGAGCGTCACCCTCACTTCGCTCCCGATAAGGCCGAGGTATCTGCTTCTTCTGCTCTCCTGACGTTCTCCATTGCTGCTGTTTTTTCTTCGTCTTCTTTCTCTGGTTGCCGACAGTGCGCCACTAATGGATTTCTCCTTTCTCCTCGTCGCTCTGAGCTTTTTCAGCTCCTCCTCCTGATGTATTCCTTTTTCTTTTCTCCGAGCGGGGGTTTTTGGGGTTCCTTCGTCGTCTTCAATGTTTCAACCGTTGTCTTGTCGGCAGTCTCTGTTCTCTTCCTCAGCGCGTCCTGGAGAATTTCTCATGGAGATTTGAACACAACAATACCTGAGAGCACATATATTGTGAGATGAAATTATACTCGTTGAAGGTTCCTTCTGGTCGAAGAAAAAATACGGTAATTCCCTTATTTTCTTGAGTTTAAGCTAGCTCAGATTATTTATTTCAAACCTGACCATTTGCCGGGTTCAAACAATCTAATTCTATGAACGCACTGGGTTCGCGCTAACATACATATCAAATTTGTTGCACGACATTCTGGAAAAATACATCACTAGATTTTGTCGTGCAACTTATGACGGAAATTTCGGGAATGCTCCCGCAAGTCCGGCTTCACTGTTGGTAGCTCATTCATTCAGTGGCGAACCAGCCCAGGAGGCTGAAAGCCACTCTAATAAAGAATTTAAAAAAAAAACTCATTCATTCAGCGTGACTGTTATAACTATCGGCACGTTTTTGACGGTTGACCTTTCGTTTGTCAATATTGAGTACCGCTTCGATGTTGTACACGCTAAGACTCAATTTCCCATAACAAGCTAATTGTTTCACCCATATATAGGTAACTGATGCAATACTCATAATATGGGTAAATTGTACTCACAAAAGTGGGTCAACTACACTTACAATTTGAGTTAAGTGATATTACCTAAATATGAGTAAATGCATATTACCCATATTTGGATGAAAAAATAAACATTGGCAGTTCGTAAGCTTCATTGGATCGAGTAGGTTGGTTATCATTCCATCTTGCGATTCAACAGATTGAGGTCCATTACGAAAGTTGGAATTGCGTAGTGGAAGAACTGAAAAAAACATTTGGATCCGGATTCGTTCCGAAAATTGAGCGGTGAGAAGGTTGTGACCTTGGAATTGTACAGAGAATACACTACGATGCGAGGGAGTGGAAAAGTAATGCCGTTCTTGTTTTTTAACCTGATGGGTTCAACCATTCGATCAATAATTGTTTTGATCAACTGTTAGTCATTTCTTTTCAATCACTTCTCAGCAATATTTGTATTACTTGTTATGGAACAAACAATCAGCAGTTAGTCAAATTGCTATAGTAGTAGTATGATTGAAGCACAGAGAAATCCATATCCATATCCATATTTGCGTCTAATTTCAATATAAGGTTTTAGATTTACCTATATTTGCGTGAAATTTACTTTAAATTGGTTACCCATAAATAAGTGAACATTACCTATATTGTTAGTTAACCATGTGTACTCAAATATGGGTAAAGCGATTTAACCCATAAAATGAGTATGTGCACTTTTCCGCGATTATGGGTAAAGTTCACTCATATTTAAGTAAAATGATCTTAGCGTGTACGGTGTATCGCAATGAGATACACATACAGAAGTGGCACATGAGTATGTTTGATTGTTTTGCTGTTGTTGTTTTGATCGCCGGTCGTTAAATTCTTATGGGTGTTTTTGATCTGCAGTTCGAGGCCGGTTTGGAATAAAATTTCTTCGCGAGGACCAGTGGCATATTTTACGGTTGAATCGGAACCTTATTTAGTGCAACGTTGTGATGATTTCACACCTTGAGCTTGCACATTTCTATTGAGGAGATGCGCCAACGTGCTTCAGGAAACGCGGTTGTCTCTAGTCTGATTAACGAGGTTGCAAAAAGCCCGTCGAAAGTTAAGGAAATCCGCAAACAAGCTTAACATTCGAATGACCATTTTTCGAACAAAAACTCTCTCCTTTAGAAGCTTTATCCATTCTTATAAAAGGTAAGACCGTTTTCAGCGGTGTTCTATTATTCTGGTCTAATTTTATAACAGTTCCAACCGCCATGGTTCTTAATTTTGTATGATGACGTCCATGTATGTTTTTTGTTTGGAGCTTCGCCTGCTTTTTTGGATTTGTTTGGTGTTGATTCAGCTCGTTCGACCTATCGATATAATTCTAAAAAGTTTCCGAGATTCACGAGTCAAAAGGTGCCGATTCTTGTTGGTGCTGGGTGAATATTAAGATGCACGATTGGTTCCACAAAGTGAGGGTTATTCCAAGAGTCGAAGTGACGGTTGTCACTTTGTGAAATGACGTGACTCTCCATTTGATTTGCCCAGGAGAGTCACGTTACTGTAGGTGACGTCAGTAAAAAATGGAAGTTAATTTCCCCGGCAATTTCCATTTTATGGGGGAAGCTCTCATATGCGTAACTATGAATGTTTGACTAGATGAGAGTACGGCACAAGCTTATATAAAGGATCGGTAATGAGCTGGGTAATCTGTGACTCCAGTTCAACTCTATTTGAACAACGATTTCGGACCTTAATAAAACATTCCAACCGGTTGAATACTTGAGTTGAAACTCCAGTGCCTTTTCCGGCACCGCCGTTAGTTTCGACTTTTAGCTGTGTCTATATTTATTTTTCGGAACTCCGAATTTCGGACACCCACAGGTTTCCTACGACAAGACTTTCTACAAGCCCCTATGCAAGAGGTTCGCGTTTTGCAGTCAGTTGAGCATCGCGTCATCAAGTGCTACACTTGTCCGGGAAAAAAAAGTATTAAACGGAAACGAACTTCCATGGTTTCTCGCAGATGATCATCAAAAACCCATCAGAATATATTTCATCAGTTTCGCGAAATAATACAGCAACTGGAACAAAAGTCTGGAAACGCCGGAAGACGACGTTAAATTCAAAATATTTCGAACGACTGGACTGGATGTTGAGACGTTCATTATAACATAACTTATTCATCTTCCTGATTGGCACAGCAGGAAGTGCAGATGATGGAATTGAAAAAAAAATACACCGTTGCAGGGTGAACCAGAAGGAAAATGTTTGTTGTTGACGATTTAGACTTAGAACTTCGAACCTATTTTTTTTAAATAAATATCATTCATTTGGAAGGCTCGATCATACAAGCTCTAGGTTAATTTGGTAATATTATATAGTTGAGGGGCATGAGGAGTACAGATGGGGAGATAATGTACCTTTGAGTATCTGATGTGGCTTTATACATAATGTTGGAAGTAGTACACTGTACAGCTCTACTTCCAACTTTGTGTACAACGTTCAAACCGGCAGTAGAATCAATTGTCAGTTGAATTTCCCAGTTTTGAACTGGAGCTATACTGAAAGATTTAAATTTTAAAAGGGTTACTTTATTCCGGATTTAACGATCGGTATGCAATACCCTGGACCGGTGCGCTGAATTTCAATACAAGCAGTAGTACTAGAACAATTTTAGGTGGAATTCTACCTCTTCATGTTTCCTGTTCACCCAGGTCGAGAGAACCTATATAAGAGGTGTCTCCATGTTTCATTCTGCTGGCACTTAGTCATTGAAATCGCTCCTACGATTTTCCGTATTGCTCTCTATAACTCACACTCGCTGTCATCCGCTAGGGTGATTCCGATAGGTATCATTTCAGCGATAACGAACACTGCCTTCGATGAGACATTTTTGTACGCTCTCACGCAGAGCTCGAAAAAATTGACTGCCGTCGTGAACGACGAGTAAAAAAAATATTCAGTGTGCACTATTTTCTCTATCTTCATTTCGTTCTATTAGTCAAACAACACATGCTTGTCGACTTGTTTTGCCGTGTTCAGTCATTCCATTGTCCCTGTGTTCTACACAACTCATTCACACCACAGCAAAGCACTGATCTGGATATTCAAGCGTCAAGAAGTTTTGATTGCTTGACTGAATGTTCTGGTATCCAGTCATTCATTTTCGCGTTCGTGAGTGAATTTGTCTGCTACAGGACTTTTTTTTTTCAATTATAAATACCTGGCAGAAGACAAGGAAATCCAAAAGACGAAGCTGTAGCAAACGATCTATGGTCAAAATCGCTACAGAGTTTGTGGTTCGAGATCGGGAAAAGGCAAGTTGCAGGATCGATTCAAGAAGTTGCTGCAAATACGTGCAAGCAAAAAAAGGTTGGTTTTGTCACTTCATCGATTCTTCAAATGAAGGACTGTTCTTTCTTATTCACGGTAGAACGTTGAAATTGAATGAGTTGTTTGCGCTTATTTACATTCACTGCTTTCTGGAACGAATGAATGATGAAAGTAAAGCAGCAAAAAACTAGATGATTCACCTTGCACTACAGATTCATGTAGGCAAATTTGTGTTTACTTCATGTTCGCTAGAGGCAGCATGTGATGAAAAATATATTGTCTCAGTCAGGGTGCATTTTGAGATTTGAATGTGAGATTTTAAAGCTCTGCTCTCACGACTCGTATGGTATGAGGGGGTATGTAAGCTGGGTCGGTTTGTTAGGAAGAGGGGGTGAAAAGTGTTTTTTTTTTGCGGGAGAATAGGAGTAAAAATAAAATAAAAAATAAAGGGAAAAAGGAGCGGGGGGGGGGGGGGGGGGGGGGGGGGGGAAAAAAAAAAAAAAAAAAAAGAATGATGGTTTTGTTTTTTTTTTTTTTTGGTTGTGAAAAATGTGTATGGCAAAACCCTGTTCTGCCTTCACCAAGATTGCTGTCCATACGGATTTCGTACGGAAATCGATAGAAGTTACAACGGAAGAGATTGCTGATATTGAGAACCAGGTGGCAAGTCTCGAAAAATCATAGGTTTTGATTCTTCTTTCTTAGCGTTTCAAGCTTATTGCTTTCGCAATTAGCTTATTGCTTTCGCAATTAGCTTATTGCTTACTCTCAACTTAGTGTTCTTAATGCACTTCCATACTTATTAATTAAGAACTTGCGATGCCAGGTACCATTTTTGCATTAGTATGATTTTGTGGCAAGTACAATCATTCCCTATGCCCAGGGAGTCGAGAAATTTTCCTAAACGAAAAATCCCTAGACCAGACCGGGAATCGAACCCAGCCACCTCAAGCATGGTGTTGCTTTGTAGCCGCGCCTGAACTGACTGAGCTAAGAAGGGACCCTTAGGTTTGGAGGTTTTGGTTGCGGGCTCTAAAATTGACTGCGGGCTCTAAGAATCCGATTTTTTCTAATCCATTCCGGTTTCGAGGTTGTAGGTTTTGCAGACGATATAGTCATTATAGTGAGGGGAAAATTTGACAACATCATTTTAGAAAGAATGCAAATGGGCCCTAAAATTTACCCAGTCTTGGTGTATCAAGGAGGGCCTTAGCATAAATCCATCAAAAGTAGTAATTGTACCTTTCACTAGGAAAAGGAAGTTTAGTCTAAAAGCGTTTCAGCTAGGAGGATTAAAGATTCATCTTAGTGAACAGGTTAAATACTTAGGAGTGATACTGGATGCCAAACTGAACTGGAATGCTCATCTTGAGTGTCTGATCGGTAAGGCAACCAGTGCTTTCTGGATAAGCTCAAAAACATTTGGCAGAAAATGGTGTCTAAAACCAAAAATGATAATGTGGATTTATACATCCATAATACGTCCAAAATTAACGTATGCTTCTCTTGTGTGGTGGCCAAAAACAAAAGAGGCTACTGCACAGAAAAAGCTTACAAAACTTCAACGGCTAGTATCCATTGCTATAACGGGAGCGATGCGCAGCACTCCATCAAATGCGTTGAATGCAATTCTAAATCTGCTGACTTTGCACGAATACGTGCAACTAGAAGCGGAAAAGAGTATGCTTAGACTTAAACGGCTGAAAACTTTCCTGTCTGGTGACTTAGTCGGTCACCTGAGCATTTCACAAAGCTTTCAAAATGGGCCAGTGATGTATATGAATGGAGTCTGGATGAAACCTGTGGAAAACCATGACATCCCTTACAATATATGTGAAACGTCACGTATAGATTGGGAAGTCGGAGGTCCCACTGTTCGCCATGGCTCCATAAAATTCTTCACAGATGGCTCAAAAATTGGAACAAAAACAGGAGCAGGAATCTTCGGCCCTGGGGTAGAAATCTCAGTGGCGATGGGAAACTATCCAACGGTTTTCCAAGCGGAGATCTTTGCTATAATAAAATGTGTTAACGTTTGTCTGAAGAGGAAATATAGACATGCAAATATTTGTATTTTTACAGACAGCCAAGCGGCACTCAAAGCGTTAAGTAATTATAAATGCACATCCAAACTTGTCTGGGAATGCATTCTTTCATTGCGAAAGGTGTGCCAAGAGAACTCGGTAAATTTATTCTGGGTTCCAACACTGTGGCATTGAAGGCAATGAAAGGGCAGACGAGCTTGCTAAACAAGGTTCAAATGCACAGTTTATTGGCCCAGAACCATTCTGCGGTATATCATACTGTGCCATAAAAATGGAATTAAAATCTTGGGAAGTGCAAAGGGTGATGACCAATTGGTTGGTCACCACAAAGTGTGTTCAAGCGAAAAGGTTTATAATTCCAAATGTTACAATCAGTAAAAAGCTTCTGGAGCTCAATAAGAGAGTTCTTTGTACCTATACTGGCCCAGTAACCGGACATTGCCCGAGTAGATATCATTTGAAAAACATTGGCCAGGTTCAGAATGATATCTGTCGTTTCTGTAACATGGAACGTGAAACCTCGGAACATCTGCTTTGCAGTTGTGATGCTTTGTACAAGAGCAGACTTAATTTTCTGTACAGTGGCTATATGCAACCTAAAGAAATTTGGACTGCAAATCCTGGAAAGGTGGTGGGTTTTATAAACTCAATTTTGCCTGACTGGGAGACGCGTCTTGGGCTGGTCACTTGACAAATGGTGATCTAGCTTTAAGATGCGAATTAGAATAGTAAACAGGGGTATACCACAAAAGTTCAACTCAATGGACGCAGTGGTTCTACGCCCCAACAAAAAAAAAAAAAAAAAAAAAAAAAAATCCATTCCTGACATTGCATATAATGGGCACCAAGAAGTGTAAAGCTAGGACTGAAATAGACAAGGTAAGCTCCCGGGCATTTATTTCTCTGAAAAGGTAAGCGTATCCATCATGAAACGAAGAATGTAACAAGAATTCAAAGACGGAATGGGTTTTCTTGTTGATATGCCGAAACCAGGATTTGGGTCCACGAACAATGAGAATACTGCGAGGAGATTTCGTGATGATCCGGTAACATCTCCGAGCATACCTCTAGACTAACAAATTCAATTTTAAGGTAAACTTGAAGAAGTTTTCAAGACTAATTTGATAAAACTACGCATAAAACAAGATATTTTACATAACATCGATAAAACAGCCACAAAACCCTCATAAGTTCAAAAAGGTCCATACTACAGGAGTTTCTCAAGGCTATTTCCCAAGGTTCGCTTAAAACTTGATAGTTTAATCGGTACATACTTGTAATGACATTCAAGACATGCTTAAAACTATGATAAAACTACAACAAGTTTTGAGAGTTTTATGATTTTCCTCTTTAAGAACACTTCCAGTCCGTCACAAATATGTTTCAAAGAATCCATTTTCGGGTTCGGTCTGCTGAATGGAGATTTTTTTGAGTGGATGCTATTAAAGAAAAAAAAAATATCGATAAACATATGATATTTCTTTTCCAAAGTGGAAACGCATGTTGATGAATTGTAAAATTGACCATAAATGCATGTGTTTTTTGCCTGCAATTATTAAATTTTTCATGCGACATTCAGTTTAGTGGTGTTTTGTAACATAAAAGTTCAAAAATTTTAATGCGCCACTGAATGATTGCTAGAACATTGATTTATTTAAAAAATAAAATATACTTGAAAATTCAATAATTAGGTGACAAGGCTGATAAATTGTAAGATCTTGAATAAATTGTGTCAACATGTATTTTTAACAGCATTTTTTGTTCGTAGCATTGAAAAAACGAGAGTATTGTTGCATACATATGTAAATGGCTACCATTCCGAGGGAATCCAGAATAGCCACGTTCACCATTTTTTGAATGGTTTTATCTAAAACTACCATAAAACGCAAATAAAACTAATATTTCTTGCACAAGACTAACAAGATTTTTTGAGGAGCGCGATAAGTGCATCTTTATTTGTTCTATTCTTGAAAAAGATGAGTCACGCTTGAAGAAAACTTGTTTGAATTGCTCAAGGTTAACAAGTCTTCGTTAGATAGCCATAAAACCAGTGTGGAGAAGGCACATGATAAACAAATAAAATGTGAACGTCTAAATCAAAAGTGCCTATGCATAATTGTTGTTCTTAGTCATAATTACAGCTTCGAATTTATTGTTTTAACTCACCAGCGTAAGTCGATAAAAACCAAAAAAAAAAAAACTAATGGTTTTGGTAAGAATAACAGATTAATTTATGGCGTCGACGGCTGAAACATCATTTGAGCGAAAAATTATATTTTTCTTGATCTATACGCTAAACCTAACGATGGGAGAAGTGCACTGTACGGTGGATCACTAAGCAATTCCGGCGCACTACTTTCGACTTTAGATTTAAGGTTAAGATTATGAGAAAAATCGATTTTAGCTCAGATGATATACCAATTTTAACTTGCAACGAGTATAATAATTTTGTAGCCTAATGGGAACTAAGATGCACGACTAGGGAGATTTTAACATAAACATAACATTTCACTATCGTAGTGCACGTTAAGCCTTACGTCGAAAGTACTGCGCTGTATTTCCACGGTGGTAACGCACTACCTTGTACGTTAGGTTTAACTTGCACAACTGGCATGACATTAATTATCATGAGTTATTCATTTTGGTTTTCAACTGGCGACACATTGCACCATTTAATTTGATTCGTTTAAAAAAATAACGCACGTACAACACATAGACCCTTCTTGTAAGGTAGTCTAAGTAAGCTGCTGTTTATTTTTCACATAATGTTCTTTCTCAAGGGTATGTGCTCTTATTCAAAATGAAATGGTTCTAAGAGCATTTTATGGCAGCATTTTCAAGATACATTCATCTTAAAGAAGTCTTTTACAAAACTTTTATCAGGTTTTATGAAAATTGCGAAACGATGCATTGAGAGTACCTTCTAAAATTACTTATAAGGTGAATTACACTTATAAATGATGTAGTTTTATGGAGATGTCTTCAAATGATTTTTAATCACTCTTAAAACCACACTAATTTGGAAAATGCCCTGATAAAACCAAATGAACTCTATAGTGCTTCGATAAAACTACCATAAAACATGAATAAAACCAATTAGCATTTGAATTTTTACTTAGGCTGAAATTTTTAAAAAACCTCTTCCGGGGTGGGGGGGGGCAAAAAAAACCTTTTTTTTTTTTGCCCGTCTTGGCCTCTTGTCTCTTTTTAAAAAAGTCGCGGGGGAGGTATAAGGAAAATAAGGTCACCTTGGGCCCCAAGGGCTTTTTGGTGGTGGTGTTGATGATTATGTTGTATTCTCTTTTATATGGCGGCACCTCTCTTTTTTTTTTTATAAAATTTTTTTTTATGTTATTTTTTTTTTTTTTTTTTTTTTTTTCTTGTTTTGGGGAGGGAGAAGAAGGGGGGGGGGGGGGGAAGCAACACCAACTCCCACGCAACAAAAAAAAAGGGGGGGAAAAATCCTAAGTAACATTGCTAACACCATCTTGCTTTATTAAGTTTTATTAAAGTTTCATGAAAGCCACTTGAAATCAAATTGGTTTTATTATGGCACCAAGAGGTGCCAATAGGTTTCATATTAAAATATGTCTAAAGTCAGGTTTATGAGAACATACACAGCTTGTTTACACCGATCTAAAAACCTTGTTTTTAAAATTCCTTTTCCTCCTATCAAAGGTTTTATTTCGACTTTATGAACTCGTAAAATGCTGTATTGAAATGCCGTTTTAGGACTCATTGATATTTTCTTATTATGGTCAGTAGAAAAAGCATTTTAAAACCATTTTGCCTCCAGTAAATGCATTAAACGGCAAATTGGCAAAGAAGGAAGTCACCATAAGACCAAATAGTTTTATAATAGTCATTGCGAAGAAAAATTGGATTTATGGCAAAACTGTGATTATTTTTCAATCGCCATATTGAAATATAAGAAATAATTGAAATGGGTAAAAATAAATGCATCAAATTTTCAATGGTATGCAAATAAACTGTAGATCGGAGACTTATTTCGGCATTCTTTGAGATAATCTCATCCAATTCCTAGCACTTTTCATGAAATTCCTGATTAATTTATCGAATGTATTTTTTTAAATTTGATTTATGTTGTTGTATATTCGCATAATTTCCGAGGCGCATTAATTTTCGGGCTCTTATCGCACCAATATTCATCAAGAAAACACAATTTGTTTTGGATATTTTGTTATCAAACTAGACCTTTTTTTACTGCTAAATTAATCAAAGGAGCAGAGAATCGAACAAAGCAGAACAACAAAAAACAACCACGATTTCACAGTGAAGTTTGACAGCTGTGGCCATTTGGCCGCATTCTGGTTTTAATGGCAGCCAATAGGTTTTATGAAGGTTCTCAAGTGGTCATAACATCTTTCACTAGAACATTTTCAAAATCTTTATGTTCTTGTAAAGGTTTTATTAACTTGTTTTCACAACCGTCTATAGAGTGGGCCATGTTGTACAAATTTCGGCTTTAAAGAAGCATAGAGAAGGTGTTGGTTGACAAAACAGTTTTGATTGTAGTTTTATCAACAATGCCGGGAAAAGTGTTATATGGCTGAAATAAAACTAAAATTGTTACTTAGGATCTCCTTTCATAAACAAGTTTTCAGAAACCACACCAAAACCGAGCCCTCGTCTAGTAAAAAGTCCCACTAGATGGGGAAAAGAGCCCACCCTCTATTCACGAAATTTTAACAACAAGAAGTTGGCAGCCCCACTCTTCCTATCTAAATCGCTTCAATCGGGTGCTCTGATGGTCCCTCACGTTATCCCAACATATGGTGTTATTTAAATGCATGAAAAATTCAGAGAAATAGCTATGATTTTTACACAATCATTTTGAAATCATCTTACCTTAATGCTAGAGATTATAATAATAATTAGTTCCAAAAAATTAAGATATCATTATAGACAAAAATACTAATAATGCAAATTTTAAACTGTTTTTGGCTTTATTATGGTTATTTTCAGCGTCCTGGGCTGGTTAATCACCTAAATTTCAAACTTAATTGATGCATCCAATGGAAATTTACTGAGAAATAAATAAAAAATTAGTTATGTATTTTTATCCTGCTAGTCCTGGAAAAGCTGAAACAGAATAGATCATTCCAAATATCAAAGATAAAATTTAAATAAAAGATATTATTTTATAAGACTTGTTGTAATATTTTTTTCTTTCTATTGTTCTAGTAACATTTCGAAAAATAGCAATTGGAGTTATCGAAGAGTCCGGTTTGAGGAATTCTGAAATAAGTGGCTTATCTTACCGTACCCAAGGACCTTAATCCTCCAAAAATTCCAGTGTTGTGGCCAATCCAAAAATATTGGGCTATTTTGAAGCATGAATTATGCAAACATCCTAAGACTGTCAGAACAGATCTAGTATTGACGAATGCATGGGTAATGTACAAAAACTTGTCGAATCTAATGTTGTACTTAATCATTAGGATTAGGAGCGCAAGTTGAATAAAATGAATATGGCAAGACTTAGCAAAGAAGTTTCCTTTGACACTCCAAAAATTTCGAACAATTGGTCGGATTTTTGGCAAATCGTTCTTTGTGTTGCAATTCTGAAGTGGACAACCTATACTTTGTTAATATTTGCCTTTCAACAGAAACTTATGGGAAGAATTTTATTTACTTTAGTATGGGTACTATTCTCATTGCCACAGTTAACTTCACACAGTGAAAGTCAAGGGCAAAGTAAAGTCGCTGTAAAATTATTACCTCATAAAAACAAAATTCCGGTCAATCTCCTGTAGCCTTCAGCTGTGTGCAATGAACTTTCCAAACCACTTAAACTCAAATGCATAAAAAAAAAACTATCTTAAAATTATAGCTCTGTGCAATAACTCAGTAATATAATCCTCTATTATTTTCACTCTAGCTACTGGGACTGCACTCAGCGACTGAAATCACTGTCGGAACTGCCATTGTGAACTCCATTTCAAAGCAATAAAGCATTCATAACTTTCAAATCACACTTTTGTCACATCGCGTCATCATCGTCGTTTCTTCATCAGCATATTCCACACCAAATGTAACCCTCGCCGTTGCTCCCTCTTCCTGGAAGGGGGGGAGGGAGGGGGTTGAGTTCCTGCCAGAACTTTAATACCAATTTCGTAGGGACACTAAAGCCCCCCAACCCCACCAATGCCCGCCGTCGGTCATGATGAGCAACAGTGAATATGTGCGCATATGCATTTAACGATGTTGCCATTAACCTCAATGAAGGTTTGTTAATTATTGCATCCATCAAAACGGAACAGCCAATGGAGGGTGGGTGGAGCGTTGGAGTTGTTTGAGAAATTGCCATTTGAGCTGCAGGCGACACATTTATCGCCCGTACGACGTCCAGCGGCCAACGTTGCCACAACTGTAGCAGCAGTGAGATAAGCTTATCAATGATGCAAGTCGACGGCACCAACCGAACTCTTGGTTTGCAGGCATGACTTGACTAAGCTGCCGTGTTGGTTAAAGCAGTTCCGCACAAATGGGAATTTTGATCACATTTACAGGTCATTTGAGATTGTCCAGTTATGCTGGTGTGATTTAAGATGATGTCCATGACGGCAATTTCCATAGTTGTCGAGGCGCTGATTAAGGTGTGCGGTACGCTGTGGATGCACCTTTGTATTCATTGCGACTATGATGGAAGCTTATCAATCTTCGGCTGTCACCGGTTTGTTAGCCGGAATGGATGTGTGCTGCCGTTCGCTGGAACTGGGGTGATATAATTGATTGCTGATGGCACTAGCCGAGCTTTAACGGAATCGAATTCCAGATGATGTTCATTCCAGGAATTTAACTCAGTTGGATCGATTGATTCAAAGGTTTTCTTGGATTAAATATTCACGCAATATCTTAGGAAAATGTATAGGAATGTGATTCTGGGTGTACAGTAGCCACATGAGAAAATTTCCAATCATCAACCAAATGGCCTCTGGTCTGCTAATAACATTGATTAGACATTTTAACCTTCAAGTTCCAAAACTTGCCCAAAAGCATTGAATTTTATTATCACATCTTCCCTTTTGTGAGGTTGAATTTCTTATTCAGTTTGCGGCCAGAAGCTGCAAATTCTAAATATGAACCGTACACGTGCTGGTGACAAAACACAGTGGATTCTTTCTAGCTTTTGTGCTTTTGTTTAAAATGATATCACTTTCAGGCAAATGATGTTAACATCAAACTTTCCAATTCAGACGATTAACTTCATAACGAAGAAATTGCCTACGCACCCATTTACCTATTAGCAATGAACAACGACAGAGCCTAACAAATTTTCATCTTGTTGAAATATGATCCAGTGGAAGCTTCTCTTCAAAGCATCTTCCAAAATTTCATAAAACACTGCCCATCTTCCACCCAACAAGTCACTCCCAATGACGACGACGACGACGACTGTGGCGAATCCCATTAGGATAACATTGTTTATGAATAAACAAATAATCGGAATCACCGACAAAAGGCCACATCGAACAAATGGGCCCTTTTCCGGGACGACCTTTATTCATCCCCCCTCGCCCTTGCCCAGCCCCATCACAAAACCCAACACGGAGATCTATTTCTTTGCATATCAATACATCTCGATTCTGCCTTGTTTGGCCGTTCCACACCGACTGGAGGCTGAGGGTTGCGCCGATGACGGGGCTGGGCGGCGGAGTGGGACTTTCATTATTCTAATCACACTCGACCGCACCCAATTTAAATTCAAAATAGATCCATAGGCGCCAATATCTTGTTTCTGAGACCATCATTCTTCATCCACTGCTGATGCTGCTGCTGCTCCGTGCGAGATCCGGTGGCGGAGGAATTCATATTTTGCCATCATCCTTGCAGGATACAATGCGTCTTTTCTGCTTAAAAGATGTATAAATTCCGGATCGTGATGTAAGCTGGAAGGGGAACCAGACCACAACTATCAGCAAACCCTATTATCGAGAAAAACGGAGGTTGGCCGCAGTGGCACTTCTTCAAGTCATCACCACTTGCCGTTTTGGGGTGGAGCTCCTTGCATGATGAACATGAGAACTTTGAGCTCTGGCCGTCCAGTAGATTCGATTTATTTTTAGGCTACTGTAAGATGATTTGAATGCATGGCCTGGAACAGGGTTGCCTTATTTCTCTGATTTGCCTCAATTCAACACTCAATCAAAATGGCAACCTCGCCCGGATCGTGCTTCGGCATAAAACCATCTTGCTCGAAAAACCACACTGCAGCAGAAAGAAAATGAAATAATATCTTCATTCGGAACTTCTTCACCAGCTAACATGTGCTCTACTGGGCGAAAGATAATCGAGATGAGTTTATAGAATTTTCGATTACACAACACGCTATTGTACTCTGGCCGAATCTTTCCCCGAATCGGTCAGCTGGAAATGGTCAGTCGAATGTGTTGAATTTTCGCTCATTCATCCTCCGGAGAAATTCAAACTAATACCGTCCACGTGGTTCGGTAAGGGTTGTGTAACGACTCTGCACTCTCACACGACTTGGCAAGTTCCGAGGTGATGTGATCCGAAGGATGTGCGTAACGTTTGTGACACGTGATGGATTGAGCCCGGTTCAGTGAGAATGACACACACACACACACACACCAACACAGTGGGCGGTTCAAATGCAGAAGTTTTGCGATGGAAACAGATGTTGAACTCTTTCCGGAGTACCGTCGGGCATCAAGTCAATCATGTCATGTGTGTGTGTGTGAGAGTAAGTTTGACTACGGAGCTCAGCTATGGCAGTACAAATTTGGCCAATTTTAACCATCGTTTCATTTGGCAGCTGGTGCCACGCAGAGAAAATGGAAATGAAGGGATATTTGTTTAGATGAGTTCATGTCCCCCACTGCTCTTACCCACAGCAGGGCGTTGTGGTGAACATGAGTTATGATTTGGGACAGGCAAATGATCCAATCACTTATCTGATTTTGGGTTCCGGATGAAGTGGCAAATTTTAGCACGTTTGTTGGACGTTGTGGCGCATGTTTTCGGTGAAAGAGGTTTCACACAGTTTCGTCAAGAGGCGGTTGTTGAAATGATGTAACTACAGTCAGGATTCCTGTAGAATGGTAAATATGCTGCATAGTTTTATAATCCGGCATTAACGAATATGCGATGAGTTTAAGATTCAAACAACGGGGTGCGCCTTTATTCATGTGCTTGGAAATCTGGAAACATCACCCTAATTAGAATGTGTAGATTGATCAGAGATGGTTGAAAACATCATCCAAAGCACGAGTGAACTGCTACTTAAAAAGAAGACCGTAACCAGACGTAGCAACCAATTATCACATTTTGAAGAGAAGCATCAATCCTACGATCCAGTCCTGAATAAACAGGTTTATTTCCCACCTAAAAATAAAGAATATTCCTGAGACTATGAGGTACAAGTTTAAAACAGAATATGAAGTTCAAGTTCAAGTAACATTCGCTGGAGGGATTCCTTGGAATAACTTAGTTCTGTTCATTCATTTCGAATCTGGTATTGAAATGGACTATTTATATTTTCATCGACATAGATCAGGATATCTTTTCCTTCAACTTTCTTCAGCTGGTTTACCACCGGCCGAGGGCACTTTCACCCTAAATATCGCACTCATTAACACAATTGCAACTGGAACCAACTGTTTTACTTCCCTTCCGAGGGAAGACGTGTTCAGAGATTTGTTTCGCCTCAAAAAATCTCCCCGACCTTCGCTGGGATTGAATCCAGGCCCACTGGGGTGCCATGTAGCAGTCACGCACACAGCTCTGATCAGGATCCGTTTTTGCAGCAGAATGGACCCCATGAAAACATCAAACACGACTAAAGACTGAAGCTGAGCCTGAGATTGAAACGCCCCCTTGAAATAGTCAGCAGTAGCAAGACATTCGGGTTTCAGAGTCGGCTATTACAATTTAGTGTGAGGAGGAAGGGGGTATTTGATACAAATTATGACAGATGAATTACCTCGTGCTTTAGACCAGCAAGTGAGACCAACAATTTGACCAGTAGTGAAATATCACATGTTTTGCTCATTTATTTCGCTGCCACGTCGTAGGACGTTTATATCAAGGCACAAACATCAGGTGTGATACTGGCGGGATATCCCGCTATTCAATTTTAGACTTCTTGCTTTCAATCAAAGGGAAACGACTAAAACTACACTTCTCCCACTAAAGATTTATAAACTTCGAGTTGTCCAACCAGAGGCAGGCCTATTAGGTTGCTGTCTCCAGCATTTCACACTGGAATAAAGAGTGTATTCCCAGCTCGAGATGTGCAGATTAAAGGTGTGGTCACCGAAGCAAGTATCCGCTTTATCTGCCAGTACAGATACTGGAAGTGCTGAATTGAAAAAGTATCGTACAGCAAGGGAGTTGGCACGACACAAGGCGCAGAAAAACGGGTCAAAGTTAGAGGTTCCCATCCGGGATATCCCGGGATCTTGAAAAATTCGGGATTTCCCGATTCCCAGGAAAAGATTTTTCACCGTCCTGAAAATCCCGGGATTCCCGGGACACACATTTCTTACATATTTTTTCGCTTTGATACTTCCCAATAAATTTCAGTGTACCGTTTACGCGCATTCAATATAACCCATACAACGCCAACATACATATTTACTGTACCTACATCGATGTTATACATCATTCATGAAAATGCATCATTCCTTTTGTGTTGGTTCAGTAGGCATTCGCATTTTTGCCTACACATTTAACACACACACACACACACGCGCGCGCGCCAATACGACGCAAGCTGTCATTTCCATTCAAAACATTGTTTTCATTCTATGATTACTGCTTCTGTGTTCATTGAATAATTTCGGATTGCCGTTACATCAAAGTAAGTAGTAATACAAAATTTGTGCTTACATCCAATTATTTTAAAGGCATGGCTGAAATTTGGAAACACTTCGATAGAATTGCGGATGACAAAGAAAAAGCACGATGTCAGAAGTGCGAGCAAATTTTGTCGTGCAAGGGCTCTTCGACCAGTGGCTTGCTCCGGCACGGATTCCAAACCCCCACAAATCCTAGTGAGTCTGCTGCGAAAGTTAAATCATCCACACCGAATGTCCCAGTGAAACAAGTATCGATACTCAAGTTCGTTAAACGTCAGTCACTGGCGGAAATTGTAGCTCGGCTGGCAGCAGAGGACGGATTTTCGATCAATGCAATCACCAACAGCAAGTTCATCAGACAATCGATCGCAGATCGTGGATATTCTCTGCCAACGTCGAATACATCCGTCATGAAGCTGGTCGCCGAATACTAAGGATACGCTCAGCAGCAAACACGGGATGAAATAGTGAAGCGTTTCGATAGCGGTGAACTGGTTAGTGTCACTTTGGACGAGTGGACAAGTCTAAGCAACAAGCGCTACTTAAACGTGAATGCCCATTTCGCTTACGGATCATTCTACAACCTGGGTCTCGGCAAAATTCGTGGATCACTACCTGCTGAAAAGGTTTTGGAAATGATCATGATATTAAGGATGGACACATTGTAGCATCAACGACTGACGGAGCTCGAGTGATGACGAAGTTTGGAAGATTGTCGGATTACCTTCATCAGCAGTGTTACAACCATACGATTCACTTGGGGGTTTGTGATGTCCTGTACAAGGATCAGCCACCGGTACCAATTGAAAATGAGGATTCAGATAGCGACGATTCAGATAGTAATAACTACAATGATGAAGTTGGTTCTTCGGCTAAATATATTGGAATGTTCATGTTCATATTAAAAAAAAACAGCTAATTTATTTCAATTATAGACCTGTACACCACGCGATTTGAAGAGTCTCTGAAATGTATTCGAAGAGTCTTGAATTTTTTTCGAAAATCACCAGTTAAGAATGCACTGCTTCAAGAAAAAATCACGAAAATGTTACATAAACCACTTTAACTGTGTGTGGACGTCAAAACTCGTTGGAACTCGACTGAAACGATGCTGGAGCACTTCATTCGCGGTTTTGATTGCATCAAAGAGATACTTTCCAAAATAGGCCTTTCAGGTCTTATGTTGGACAGTGATTTCGAGGTGGCACAAAAAACCTTCAGGAAGCTCTTCAGCCAATCAGACTCGCTTGGGAAGCATTGGAAAGACGAGATGCTACATTGCTGTCTGCGGAAGGCAGCTTGAGTTTCTTGTATGCGAAGCTTAAGAAAAGAAACTCCAAAGTTGGAAACGACCTCTTCGATGCAATCACGAAAAGAATCAACGAACGGCGCCAAAAGGAAATAATAACAGCGCTGAAGTTCCTTCAAGGTCTTCCGTTGTCAACGCAAGTGCCAGCAGAACTGAAAAGCTAATCGAAAACGCAAATGATTAATGTCGTTTTTGGTTATTGCCAGTGCGGAACTGGGTTCGCCCTAGGTCCGCCCTAACAGCTGTCAAGACGCTTTTTTATTCAATCGGGTCGGACCTGGATCCGCTCTGGATCCGACCCAACATCGATGAGGTTCGCTCTCAAGTTTTTTCGAGGTCCAACCTGGGTTCACCAACACACACAAACATAACTGTCAAAATAAAATGTTTATGTTTGTTAATGTTTATGTTTTGCACTAATACCATCATACTGACTCGACTCTGGATCCGTTTTCGTTCGGTTATTGCGAGTCAGAGTCAGACCTGACCCAGGTTTAAAACCGAAAACGACATAAGTTCATCAAGGAACTGGGAGTTCGATTGTTGCAAGACTGCCAAAGACAGACCGATGATGATGCTGCCGAGTTGAATGCTGGATTGTCCTGTATGCATGACGATTCTGGATCGACACCATCGAGCATGCGTGAAGAACTGGAATCAGCTATAAAGGGGATATAACTGGAATCAACTATAAAGCTTTAAAGGGGATATCCAAAACCCTGTTCTCATTTGATGACATTGTCGACGATATCTTCAAGTACCTCGAAACTTATGACCCTCTTAACCTTCTCTAGGTGTTGGTGTAAATATGACCCAGAATGGATTTTTGACATGCTAAAACTTCCTTAAATAGGCATCTAGAAGCTTGAATTTCCTTTATTTTTCCTAAATCATATAAAGTTACGTTTCTGCATCGAACTCAAGTTTTTTTTGACATTTCTGAATGGCTGGTGAAAAAAAAGTTACAAATAAGGTGTTTCAGTCATATTGCCCCGGATTTCAAATCACATTGCGGAAGGTTTAAATAACCAATGTTTTAAGTTCTTGCAATCAAAATTCTTGTTTGAGTCCTAATTTTTAGTTTTCAGTGCGCACTGCCCTTTTTTTAAAGGAATTGGCCACAAGGAATCTGTGCCGGAAGATGGCCCGTTTTGCTGTGAGGCGGCGACAGATACAAATTTTCATCGGAACATGCTTTTCGACGGCTCAAACTTCATATTTTTTCATGAGTAGTCTTCTTCTAGCCTTAAAATGGAGCAATGACCATATTGGTCATTCTGGGACATTTAAAGGTATTGAAAATGGGGTTGGATGTTCTTCACGCAATCAGAGTGTCTTCCGTCCAGTCAAGCCGTTCCCGAAATTTCTAGGTGTCCGAGTGAAGTTATCCATTGATCATACGATACCTCCGAAGAAAATCGCATACTTGAGAGTCCCTTCTGCGATGGAACAAAAGATCCATGATAAAATACTAGATATGCTGGAACATTTTTATCTGAATCTTTCCGGCCTTCGATTCACAGTTTTCACGGACTATACAACTCTTGAGTATGTATATGTATATGTAGGCGTGCATGTTCAAGAGCAGAGGGTTGATCACTCCGCCTGCAACCGCAGGACTTCGAAATCCGACATATTTCTGGATCGACAAACATTTCGGATATACTGTCTCGTTTGGTTAATTAGTCGGAACAGTCATTTAATGAGCATGCGGAGCACTTCCTTTTTGTGATAAAAGATGGGCATTCGGCAATCACTTTGGACGAAATAAGGCAAGCAACCAATAAGGATGAAACGTTAGCATCAGTTGTGAAAGCTTTGGATACGCAGTGTTAGACATCAGATCTATTTAGATACCCGGCCTTTGAGAAGGAACTCGGTGTGATCAACGGTATTCTTGTAAGGAACGATAGGATTGTTCTCCCAGCATCGCTTCATCATAGAGCGCTGAGGATTGCGCATTATAGACACTCTGGAGTAGTAACAATGCGTAGAAAAATAAGGGAGAAAAACGTGGCCATATATGGACCGAGACGTGACAGATGCGGTGCAAGAATGTGCTGGTTATGCCACTGTCAGCAAGCAAAATCCACCTGAACCAATGATGCGCAAAGAAATGCCAGAATGAGCAAAACTGCGCCACGTTTTTGGTGATAGTCGATTATTTCAGTCGTTTCATAAACGTGATTGAAATGAAGTCTACAAATGCTGGCAATACGATCGTTGCACTAGAAGGAGTTTTCCGCGAGCGGACTTACCCAGAGACCATTCGCAGCGATAATGGCCCACCGTTTGCCGTTTGCTAGCGAAGAGTTTTCAGGATATTGCCAGAGCTAGAATATCAGGCTGGTTCGTACGATTTCCCATTGGCCACAGATGAACGGCTTGGTAGAAAGGCAGAACCAGGGAATCCTTCGTACACTACGTATTGCTAAGCCTACTAATTGCGACTGGAGAAAAGCGATCCAAGATTACGTGTACATGTACATGTACAACACTACACTACCCTTAGTAACCAAAAAGCATCGTTGGAACTGATGACCGGACGTCCGGTTAAGAATCTCTTACCCTCTTTAAGAACGGATCCACACTGGCACGATGAGAGATGCGAGAAAGACGCGTTATGAAAAAGATGCAAGGTAAGCTTTACGCAGACGAGCGTAGAAAAGCTATACAGTCCAAAATTTGGATCACGGGTGATTTTGGACTGTATTGTATTTCTGTATATTGACAATGTTGCTGGTTTCTTACTTCTAAAAGCTCAATAGCCAAAAGTGGGCCTCAGTGTGCCAAAAATGTGGTATGGATTGAACATCAATGTTTTGCAGTTATGTATTAAATTCGTCTAGTGTGTAAAACATCGTGGCTTAGCAACTTACCCTTGAGTATGTAATAAATATATGATAATACCCATTTGTCCCATCTCGTGTATACATTTACCCCACTAGGGGGACAAGGGTACGTTTTAGAAGTTATTGAAATTGTTTTCTCAGAGGTTATTTAAAATATAAAGATCATAAAGGTCTGTGACTGATGGCATACAAGCAATGCTTCATTTCGTATGAGTAAAGTAACAAATTCTATTTTCTTTTAAAACTCTTGCTCCAGTCAAATCCTTTTGCATTTGCATCTTTTGCATTTTATTAAATTTTTGGCTATAATTTATTTTTTGAACGTTTAAAGATACTTTTCAATTTCTTCCTTGTAATAACACTATTGCAAATATTCTTTAAAACACTTTTTACATACAGATATTGGCATTCCAGTTGCAGTTATTATGGATTATTTAGGGAGTTATTCCTGATTAGGATGAAATTGCATGTTTAAACAAACAATGATTCAATCGCTGATTTCTTTAAAATAGGACATCAATCTCGAAACTTAAGAATGTAATGAGCAAATTTTTTGTTATGATTTGGCTTAGTTTGTTTGTGAACATACACTGCTGGTCATTAAAATAGGTGTGCGACTACAAGTTATCGATTTGCATGAACAACGCACACTATTGCATTTATAGCGTTACCATACCTTTCCATTCATTACAGCATCTTATCTCATAAGCATTGCTGTATATATGTCATCTTTCTCTGTTTGTTTTGGTCAGTTGGAGTGTAAGCAAAGGCAACTTCTGGTTTTTAAGTTGGCTAATATAATAAGTGTGTTGAAAATATCACTTGATTTTAACTCAAATATTTGTGTATACGAGTAATATTGTGAAAGGCTTGCATGCAGTTGCTAGTCACAAATAACTCATATGTTTAGTAAATAAGTTTTTCTCTTAGATGACCCATTGTACACCACACGAAAGATTCCTGGTTCAGAATTTTTGCAAAGAAGCGTATAAAACGTATAAGTTCATCGCAAATACTCTAGGAAGATCTGAAAATTTCTTAACTAATGCCCTCAAACCATTAAAAAAGAAAGAAACTCGTGGAAAACCAAGAAAAACATCAACAACTATTGATAATCGCATTATATTATTGACAAAGTCTGATCCTTTTGCGTCATCCAGCCGGATTTCAGCGCAATTTGACAATGTCATAAGTTCACGGACAGTTCGTCGGAAACTACGGGATGCTAATTTTCCCGAAAGAATTGCAACAAAGGTTCCATTATTAAGAAAAAGAACTTGCAAGCATGAAAGGAACTTGTTTTGCAACATCGCGCATGTGGCCGCCCATGCAAGGTGCAAAAAAATGGCGAATATCCTTTGAAGCGATGAAACGAAGATAAATTTGTTTTTCTCTGATGCTCAACGAAATGTTAGTAGACCAGCCGGCAAAGAGTTCGATACGCGGTACACGGTAAAAACCGTGAAGCATGGAGGCGGTAACATCATGGTATGGAGTTGTTTTTCTTGGTATGGTGTAGGTGTGGCATATGGCGTTATGGCATTTTCAGCAGGACAACGATTCGAAGCACACTTCAAATTATGTGAAAGCATGGTTTCGTGCATACAAAGTGTCGGTTATGTCATGGCCTAGTGAATCTCCTGACATAAATCCCAAAGAAAATTTATGGAATGAGCTCAAAAGGAAGTTATCTGGTCAAATATTTTCAAATAAATATCAACTATGGACCACAGTTCCAAGAGGGTGGTATGCTATACCAACTGAAACATACCAGCGCTTGATCGCGTCAATGTCAAGAAGATTGAACAGGGTTCTTCTAAATAATGGAGGGTACAGTGGCTACTAAGAGCAACTAATGTAATAAAAATAATTTGATAAGTTTGAAGCTTTCTAAGTACTATAGTTTTTTGAAACACACCTATTTCACTGACAAGGCATATTTTATAATTGATTGTTATGAGTAAGTCATTTAATGTTTGTACTCTGAATTTTCTTGTGCAATTACTAAATTTTTAATACACTACCAAATGTCTTACTTTGTAGTTGAATTCAATAAAATTTAATAAAAATAAATTAAAAAAATAATTTCGCATTAATTTTTCCTACACCTATTTTGATGACCAGCAGTGTAAGCATCAATAAACGAGCAATCTTCAATTGAATTGTTTGCTTAAAAAAACAGTTTCACCCTAATCGTTAATTTCTCTGAGTATGTGGGTGGGGAAATCATTAAGAATCATAAAACCATTTTTGTGTTTTGTTATGTGTGCAAATAATCCAAAAATATTAACGTGCCGAAGACACCAGAACGATTTAACTTAATGGCGCAGTTCTTCATGATTTTTCGCACAACTTAGTTTGAGATTTATTGTTTAAAAACACTTTAATTTTTACCGAAGGAATCCGACGATTAAACCCATCGCAGCCACCCTTACCCTCGCCTCGACCCCGTTTAATTTAACTCTTTTTTTCGTGGAGCACAAAACAAAATAATAATACTTCAGATGTTTGCTGATCCAATAAAAGGTAACAATATGTCTTCTACCAAACTACTAGTATCAGTAATTTAGATAAAACATTATAATGCCTGGCTGATAAACAATGGCAAAATACTATCGTTGTGATAACCACTGCACTAAGTACAACACGGAAGATTTTTCTCTCGAATCTAGTTAACGACAAAACACGACAACTTTCGCCGTGAATATTGTATTTGCTGCATATAGCCGTCAAGAAAACCGAGCTGTCAAATTAGCACCACACGCAGCGCCAAATTTTCGGCTTCACGATCAAGGTTGCAACGTGCACAGATTTATCTAGATCGACACAGATTTTTTATTAAATTTTTTTCATACCTATATCTGTGTGTGAAGATAACAGATTTTTGAAATAAACCAAGGTTTTTGGCAAATGCTTGTCCAATCAAAAACCTCAAATTTATGAAATGAGTAAATTTTAGGATCTATTTTTTTCCAATTCTATTTTCAGTGTACTGTCTTAGGAACGTGAAGGAAACAATAGACACTGACACTACAGTGACAGATTACAGTCGGAAAGTCTGTTTGTGTGTGGGCCCCCAAATAATTTGTCCATAATTTTTTTGAGATAACTTCTCAAATTATTTTTATAGAATTTCCCAAAGATTCTATGAAACGTTCTCAAACATTCCTTGAGATATTCCTTCTGGCGTTGCTATAGGTATTCTTCGGGAGTTTGTAGGTATTTCTCTGAGGATTTTTTCAAGAGGTTCTTCTGGCATTTCATCGCCAGTTTTTCAAAACTGTCTAGTTATGAATTTTTTGGATGAATCCATGAACATGCGAGATTTTGTGATTCTAAAAGAATTCCTGGAAGGCACCTGAAAGAACTAAACAAAAATTAAATGGTTATTTCTGAAGTGATTCTTGGAGAAAAGCCTGATTTTCTGGAGAAATCTGAAAAAAATGCATACTTTGTTTTTTTTTTCAAATTTATCTAGACTACCATTTGAAAAGGGCTTAAGTTTTTTGATCGATTTTTTTTAATCTACATAACTCAAAAACGAAAAGACTTACAAAAAAGTAATGTATGCGTGACTTTTAGAAAATTGTCCTAATTGTTATGAAAAAATTGTAAAAATTGTAAAATCGATTCTTGCGCGCTAAAACAATTTTTTTAAATCTAAAGTCGATTTGCAAAAAATTGCAGTCTTAGAATTGGACGATTTTTATTTTTAAAAATAGGCGAAATATTTGTCTAAAAGTTCGCCGTACATCGCAAGATGGGCACTTCTAAGGAAATTTTTTTTTTTTTTTCAAAAAACAAATTTTTCATATCTAATTTTTACCGTGTATCGCGCCAACTCGTCTTATAATTTGGTCATAAAACATCACAAAAGCCAATTAAATTTAATTTTTATGACAATCTGGATTTTTTAAGGGTCTCTGAATGTTTGAAAAATCAAGGCTACAATTTGGAAAGGGCTTAATTTTAAATTATTAAAAATTTCAAATTTTAGTGATAATACAATTAAATCAGATGGTTGATCCTGTTTATTACCAAACCTTTGAAGTATATTACAAGAAGGAGCTTTATCATTATATCTGAAGTATTGACCCATGACTCAATAGCAGTTCAGTTGTTTATATCAAAATTGCTAGATTTCATTAAACAAAATTCAATATATTGCTCAAAAATTATTTTCATGTCAGATAAGGCAGCGGCCCATTATAAGAACAAATAGAATTTTGCCAGCGTGTGCAATTTCAAGTCCATGTATGGATTGGAACGTCTCATGGAAAAGGTCCATGCAATGCTTTTGGTGGTAATCTCAAGCGAATGGCAAAGAGAGCAAGCCTTGCTCAAGATTATGGAAACACAATCAAAACTCTTCGAGAACAATATGACTGGGCAGTTGAAGAGTTAAAAAAAAAGTATTACAAAACTGAATTTCTGCTTCATATCAGCTGAAGAGTATGCAAAAATGTCAGAAGAACTTGAGGAGTTCTATAGCCACACCGATAAAAAGAAACATTGAATTTTCTGCGTGATCTAATGCACATAAAGGGAATGCTAGATTTGGCAGAAAATAATGGGAGATTTCATGTAAATTTCAGCCTGATAACGCCTAAATCTACCCTGTTGTATGAAAGAATGCAAACATTGTTGCATGGCACATGAAAGATTGCAACCAATTTCGTTGTTTACGCCTCCTTTGGCTTGAAATTAAACGAGGGGAAATTTTACGCGCTTGTTAAAATTCATTATTTTTTTCTGTGCATTTAAAGACAAATGTAACACAGGTTCTTTGATTTGTACCTATTTCAGAAAATCAAATTTCAGGTAAAAGGTTTTCTGATTCAAAGGATAATCCAAAGAAAATCACTTTGTTTGTGAAAGATTTATAAATTAAATATATATATATATATATATATATATATATATATATATATATATATATATATATATATATATATATATATATATATATATATATATATATATATATATATATATATATATATATATATATATATATATATATATATATATATATATATATATATATATATATATATATATATATATATATATATATATATATATATATATATATATATATATATATATATATATATATATATATATATATATATATATATATATATATATATATATATATATATATATATATATATATATATATATATATTTGGAACATATAAAAAATGAAAGAGATGAACATATAAAAAATAAATAAAATAAAACCCTTACCAATAAACCTATGAGTTTTCATTGACATAAACAGTATTTCGAAAATTCATATAACATCATATTTTATATGCATCAACCATTTAAAGACGACTCAAATCTGTTTTTTTTTTGATTTATCAGCCCAATCCGAACTCCCCTCTATCCCAATTTTTCCCATACTTTTTACACATTCTGTAACAAATCTTGACCTTCCTTCCGCCCATCCTGCAATGTATGACGAACTTTTAGACAATTTTATTGCTTTTATTAAAAAAAAATCGTACAATTCTAAGATAGTCATTGTTTGTAAATTGACTTTAAATTTTAAAATATACTTTTTTAGTGTGCAGGAATCGATTTTACAGTTTTTAAAATACTTTTCATAAAATTAAAGCCAATTTTCTAAAGGTCACTCATACATACCTCTCTTTTCAGTCTTTTCCTTTTTAAGTTATGTTGATAAAAAAAATCTATCAAAAAAGTTAAGCCCTTTTCAGATGGTAGTCTACATAAATTTTGAAAAAACATGGTATGCAAAGTTGCTTGAAAAGACAAAGTCACACCCACACCCTCAAAGTTTCATTGGATTCTGAGAGGGTGCTGCCAAACACTGGATGAGTTGGCGTGAAATTCGTCAGCTACGAGATAACGGGTTATTGTTTTCGACAAAGTTGTAGAGCAAGTAATTTTAAGAAAAGTTGCTCAAGACACTAAGTTTCTAGAGCCTAACGTTAAAGAGATATAATTACATGCTCTAATTGGTATTTTTGTATTCTCCGTGCGTGGAGTAACGAATTATGAAGTATAAGGAGTTTCGCTCATCACCATGAGGCACCAAGAGTGGACAGTTATGTTTGCTAGAATGAAAGATATGAAGAGAAAGTGTTGAAAGTTTCGTCAGTGTACGGTAGGTTGGAAATAGAATAGAAGTATTGAAAATTGAGCGAAAGGGCATGGGTAAAGTAGTACTCGAACCATGGACGTTATCATTGCCTAACATCCTACTGCGGGGTAGATCAAGGCACGGACGAATCCACTACCACGATGTTAGGCAATGATAACGTCCATGGTTCGAGTACTACTTTACCCATGCCCTTTCGCTCAATTTTCAATACTTCTATTCTATTTCCAACCTACCGTACACTGACAAAACTTTCAACACTTTCTCTTCATATCTTTCATTCTAGCAAACATAACTGTCCACTCTTGGTGCCTCATGGTGATGAGTGAAACATCTCCTTCTACAGATACAATTAGTTTTCTTTCAGCACGACCTTAAAATCGTTTTTTTTTTAGATAATTAGTACATTGTTTAAATTCGACGATTTCAATATGTTCTAAGAAATTGTAGGAATTATTGAAATAGACATTTTAGCTGAACACACCAATGCTCTCTGGTGACCACATTTTGATATATGAATATTCAAGTGGCTGTGTGACGTCTTAATCAACTGCCTCAAAAAGGGTGGGCCGGTCCTGGTGGGGTCTAAGACAGATTGTATTTGAAAGAATATCTTATGAGCTAGTATTTCTGAAATTTTCAGCGTTGGGTACTGAAGGGTACCTAGTAAAAACTCAATTTGTGATAGTACAGGTTATAAGCCAATTTATATTTCGCATGTGACGAAATGTTCAACAAACTAAAAAACATATATATTGGTCCTGGCGGGGTCTCAAATTAATTGTATTTGGAAGACTATCTTATGAACTAGTAATCCTGAAATTTTCAGGAAGGCATCGTATGGGAAAATATGTCTAAAAATGTATCCAGACTTTGCTCACACTTCGAAAAACGATGGCGAGCCTGTAAAACATGCGTGGAAGTTTTCCAGAAACGACATGAAACAAAGGTTAAGTGTGTTTTTCAAAAGATGCGGAAAAACATTTTGAGCAACTCTTCTGAAGACACCTTGCCGATAAAATTATGACAGAAGGGTGAAAATATTTTTTACCGTCTTTTTTCAGAATTGTGGCAATGTGCGGTCCTTCAGGAAGCTGCTGAAACGTGATTGCCCTAATTTGATAATTATAAAATGTACTTACCACTCTGGCTTTTTGTGCAAGCTACGCATGCGCAAAGCAGCCATTTTACAAAATTTCTTGGAATTGAAGCCTTTGAAAGTTCTAGTTCCATCCATATGGCTATCGTTGTCGTCAGTTGTCAAGAGAAATTTGGAACGGATTTCAGAGTTCGTGTTGTTTTTCTTGTTCCAATCCAACTTCGACAACAATCAAATCGCACAGCGCATTGTCTGTCATCCTAATAACCCGATGTGGCAGCCAATTCTCCACTTTTTGAGCTACGTATTGCCCCTTATCAACAAAGCGAACCGTATCTTCCAGTCAGATGCTCCAGAATTTCCGAATATGTGCAATTAGCTGAAGTATCGCTTATAGTTCTCCATGCAAATATTTGTGAAGATGATAACCTAAAACACCTCACGGATTTCAGAATTTTCGATGTCGAGAAACATCTTCGTAAAAAGTTGGAAATATATATCGGTGTAGCAGCAGGAGGAATGCTTAGATACGGAACTCTCGATGATAGCAGGAAAGAGGCTTTCTATACCGAGTTGATTAAACAGATCATTAAGCGCTTTGATCTGAACGATCCAGTTTTGAGTACTGCATTGTGCGTTGACCCCAAGAAGCTGCACACTTTAAAGGAGTTCAACTCGATTATTTAGAACTATTTGAACTTCTTTGAAAATGGTGAGGAACAGGCCATCGAAAATGCGTTTCGTGAGCTGAGGAAGGCAATCATCTGCAAGGACATCAAGGTGGAAGATTCAGATGACTTGGATACTTGTTTGAGAAGCCTGCTGTGTTTCATGTGAGCAGATGGGAAACTAGCTTTTCAATTGCTAAGAAAGTTCATTGCGAACCTTCTACTAATTCCGCATTCTTCGGGAGTGTTAGTGCCAGTTTTCTCACAATACAATCTGCATAAATCCAAAATCCTGATCCGCCTGAGTACGGACACTATGGATGCCATCCTACGATCCAAGTGTTACATGAAAGCGAGAGGAGTAGTTGATCAGCTAACATTAACTTCACTACAAAAATCTAAATTCAACAAATTTATGTACACACATCATAACAACAATAAATTGTTTATTCCGTTCCGATTTTGTTCACCTTTCCTTGAACTTTTAGTAATCAAAACAAACAGTTCATGATTTATATTATGTCAATACTGGCCTGTCAGAAGGGCTCAAGTACAATGGTCGATTTCACCGAGAACAAGAGTCGTTTACTTAACCATTTTCCTGTAGAACCGATAATTGCACTTAAGCCCTAGTGAAAAGACCGTTTTGTATCAGCTAATCAAAATAAATGTGTGTTTTTTTTTTTTGAATATGTATCTGTTGCATTTTGCATTCAACTCAATAGCAATTATAAAAACGAAAGGCAATAGTATTCAGGCACCGGAAAAGTTTTTCTTTTACAGCACAAAGTTTGAAGCAAAGATTTTTTCCAAGATTTTCTGCAGTTAAACACAGATAAAAAAGATCTCTTTAGCAAAAATTAAAGATGGTAACGGAAAATAATGTGGCAACCCTGTTCACGATTGTTGTTCGTGGATGACAGCCGTTTCAGTCCTGTGGTCTAATCTAGTAATATACTGTCGTATTAATTATTTGTATTGACTATTTTTTGAAAACTTGATAATTTATTGCTGTAATTGTCCGCGACCTTAAGTAAATAATATTTGCTTGCATAAATGTGTCATCGAAGCAAACAATATTCCAACAACACATCATAATTGATAGTGATGTCACCGAACTTACCTCCAGCCGACTCGGCGAGTGCCATAACGAGGGCTAGGATGGCGGCCCTCAGTGGGCTCACGAGTTTCATTGCTGCTAGAGTAGTTGCCGCTGCTGTCGTCGTCGACTACAGTTGATCGCCACCAGCTGTAAATCACCACCGCACCGACTGCCGCCTTCCTCTTCCTTTGAACCTTCGACTCTACAGTAGCAGCAGCAGCAGCGGCAGCAGCTGGTGGTCAAATCTTCACAACAATCGCTCGCAGTATTACTATAGGTACTTGCTAGTGTTAGGCTTGACACGGTCGTATCGGTACTATCAACGTGGGCAACGCAAGTTCCGCTCGTCTGTGTCGTCGTCGTCGTCGTCGTCGTCTCCGGATGATGGTACAGACGTTGCTGATACTGTGGTGCCATTCGAAAAGAAACCCAAACTTTAAGAGACAATAGACACAGGAGACTCCTCGTCGTCACACGGCTCACGTCGACTCACGATAGCTACTCGCTACACGACCTTGTCGGTTCAAATCAATCGAGTTTCGTTTTACAGAGATTGGCTGTTGAGTTTCTAAAACGGTAGCCATTGGGGCTTACCACTCAGTGGATGTACACAAACACACACGCGCCCGAATTTTAAAACATCCACTCGTCTTCTGTATCTAAATTATGTAGCAAGCCTTAACATTACTCGTAGTTCCTGTTTTCTAAACTGCACTGAAACCGCTTTAGAACCTGATGGAGATTCTTCTTCTCTATTTAGTTTGAAATCGTTGATAGAAGGAAACGACTTCCTCTAACCTAGTTTTCGTTTTCTTCTCCCTCCTAACCGTATATATGTATCTCTACCGACTGCTTCCAAAGGAAACAAAGGGACTACTTTCGAAGGTGCACTTAATTGTTATTTTCTCTGTCTATGTCGCGTGCGCTCAGAGGAGTTCCACTCCTCGTCGGCATCGTTTTCCGCTTTTGTTGTAATCCTATTGTTCTGTTTTTTTTTCCTCCTCTTCAGCCCCTCTCTGCCAGGATGTTTTTCTTTCCGAGAGAGGAACAATTCTGGAGGATGTGCAAGGACTTTTTTTTTCTCCGCGCCCGAGTTACTTCCCCAGTAAGTCAGTTAGTCTGACACAATTTCTGTCCCACCCAAGTGGAAATAGTTTTCTTTTGTTGTTGTTTTTCGCTGTCGTTGCTGATGTAGTTTTATTATTCTTCTCTATTCCCGGGACCAGAGCTTGCGAAGGCTTACCTGTGGAAGGAGACGGAAAGAGAGAGAGAGAGAAAAATCAGTTTGATATAATTAGAGCGCTGCAATTGCATTTGCTTTTATGATCTGTTTGTGTAGGACTTTGTAAAGATGAAGAAAAATGGGAGGGGGGAAATCGGTTTCACGGTGGATTGAGGAAGGAAAGTCTCTTGCAGCTCGCTGGATTATAGAAGGTTATTTTTCTATATTATTCGCCTCGGTTGAACAGCGGTAATCCATGGGGACTTTGAGGAACAACATTAGTTTTATTTTCCTGTCGCTATGGACTTATACTGAAGCAAACGGAGAACTTTCCACCGGAGTGCTTTGATGGATGATGAGAAGAGGCAGGAAAAAATGCACTGCTGATTTCATAATATTTTCCATTCAGTTTAAGTATACTGCACTGACGTAATCATAACGAAGTTTCGCTTCATAGCAGAGTTCTTGTTGCAATCAGTGAACAATTGTGAATGTAGTACAGGTAATGTAAAGCATTTTACTATTAATATGTTTAATAATTTATTGCAGAAAAACTACACAAAGCCAATTTTAAAACGGTTGATGTCAAGCTTATGTTTTGGCTTATCTTCAAATCTGGTTGGGAAAACGTAACAGATTGAGAGGTTTCACAGGTGATCCGGGGTTGCATCAGGCAGCCTTCACGGAAGGCCGTTCAACAGACGATCACATATTTGTAACACGGAGCTTGATGGAAGAACATTCGAACACAGGAAAAACCCTGTATGCAGCATCATTAGATATTAAGAAGGCTTTTGATAATATTAGGTTGGATAAATGGAATGAAATTTTATTGGAACTGGAGGTGCCAACTCATAATCGATAGGGTTTTATTGTGTGTCAAAAATGGTAGGACTAAGGTTAAATGGCATAATCAATTTTCAGATGAAATAAAATAGGGAAAATGAATCAAGCAGGGCTGCCCTTTGTCACCTCTTATTTTTAATTTAGTAATTCAGAATGTTCTTCAAAAGGTGGGGAGTAAGATACCACGGTTACGGTTAATTGGGATGGGTTTGCTTTCACTGACAATTATCCTGGCATTTGCGGACGATCTGCTTATTATAGTAGAAGATCAAGATGACTTAGAGAAGATTATTGCAGTTTTAGAGGAATGTTCGGCAGAGGTAGGATTAGAAATTAATACCAATAAAAGTCAAATATTAATAAGAGTACCTAATGCAGCATAAGGTATTCCATATAAGATAAATTTAAACGGAAAGGAGTTTGTTACCTGTAAGTCATTGAAATACCTTGGAGTAAATTTCACTAACACTCTTAATCGTTCAGCTACCACTAGGAAGAGATGTGTTGATGCTTTGAAATAAGCCAAAACCGTAGTTAGTTTTGTAAAAAATTCAGACCATGGGGGGAAAAAAATATACTATTTTATACTATTGTTTTTTTGGGGGATGAGGGGCAAAAAGCGAGGGGCGCAAGGGGGAGAGGAAATGGAAAAATGAGAGAATTATGGGGGAGAGATTATGGAGGATAGAGAGGAAAAAAGTGTTGGGGGGGAAGGAGGAAAAAAAAAGAAGAGGAGAGGGGGATGGGAAAAAAGGAGATGAAAAAATTTAACTAACAATTTGCGGTGGGGTCCTGGTGGTTCGTTCTGTTTGGGTTTTTTCTCGGTCTTGTGTTGGGGTAGTAAAGAATGTGCACACCAAAAAGTAGTCAACGGGAAATTAGTGGTATTAAATGGAAAATATGAGAAAATCAAAAGTAAATCATTTATTTAAGACTTCATAAAAATACAAATATAAAACATATACAGTTAAGTCAATTTGACCTGTTATATCCAAATGCCCGCACCTTTCGTTTGACACCTTCCATCAGTTTTTGCACAGTGTCATCCGTCACCAATTTTGCAGCTTTCTGCCAGTTACGCCTGAAGCTTTTCTCATCAATTGCTACGCTATTCGTTTTTCGAAGATTCCTCTTGACCAGAGCCCAATACTTTTCGATCGGACGGAGTTCTGGCGAATTTGGCGGATTGCAATAATTTGGGACAATATTTACACCATTAGCAATGTACCAATCTTTAGCCAGTTTTCCATAGTGGCAAGATGCCAGGTCAGGCCAGAACAGCACCGAACCGTTGTGTTCCCGAATGAACGGCAACAGTCGTTTATTCAGACACTCTTTTACGTAAATTTGTCCATTTAGAGTGCCAGTCGTGATGAAGATGTCGCTTCTGAGACCGCATCCACATATTGCCTGCCATACGAGGTATTTTTTTGGGAACTTCGACAATTTTTTTTGCTTAAAACGATCAGCAACATTTCCTCTTTGCAACGAGGTATAAAACTGTAGTCCCGGTATCTGCTTAAAGTCAGCTTTGCAATATGTTTCGTCGTCCAATATTATGCAGTCGTATTCCTTCAGCATAGTGTCATATAATTTTCTCGATCGAGATTTTGCGCTCTTGTTCTGGCTGTCGTTACGATTTGGAGCAACACCTACTTTGAATGATTTCAAGCCTGCACTTTTCTTCACTTTCTGGACGAACGATGGAGACATTTTCATTTTTTTCGCCACATCACGAACAAAGAAGAAGAAGCAGAACCAATTCGATGGTTCCAGTGGCTGTACCCCTCGAAGCGTGGGCCCCCGTGGTGGCGGCACAGCTATGAATACCAGCGACGTCGGTGATTTCGGCGGCTCCGTCGAAAATTTAAATAGCTTCTGTTCCTATAGCAACAGTGAAGCTACCACCGGTGGTCGTGAAAAATATTGCTCTCGGTGACCTGATGGCCAATTTTCAAGCGGCCGGCATTGCGGCAGAGTACAAGCTGTCCCGTATAGGGACAAAGGTGATCCTTCGGTCGAAAAAGGACTACGACCAGGTGGTGAAGCTTCTGAAGGATTCCAGTTCGGAATTCTTCACGCATGACATCTGCGGGGAGAAGCCTTTCAAGGCCGTCATTAGAGGCCTGCCAAACCTCGATCCGGTCCAAATCGCATCGGAAATCCAGAACCGGTACAAACTGGCTCCAATCGCCGTGTATCGGATGAATCGCCGGAATGAAAACGTGAGGTATCACCCGGATTGCCTGTACCTGGTGCATTTCCAAAAGGGAACGGTGACGCTCAACGCGCTGAAAGCGATTCGCTCCCTCTGTTCCATCATCGTCACCTGGGAGCCCTACCGTGGTGGACACCGTGATGTAACGCAGTGCCAGCAGTGCCTGGACTTTGGTCACGGCACCCGAAACTGCAACATCAATGCTCGCTGCAACAACTGCGCCCAAAATCACACCACATCCAACTGTCCCATCGAAGGAGCCGTGGCGTACAAGTGCGCCAACTGTGGTGGTGCCCACCAGGGATCGGATCGTCGATGCCCGAAACGCGAAGCCTTCAAGCAACTCCGAAAGCAAGCCTCCACCGCCAACCAACCGAGACGGAAGACGGAAAGGGTCCCGATCTTCACAGCGGAAGACTTTCCGCAACTTCGTGGTAGTCGCCAACCAAATCCGTGGGAGCAAGGTACTACCCCTCAAGCAAATCCCAGCCCTTCTGGTGGACAGCGATCTTCACCCCCCCCCCCCCCCTGGATTTTGGAGTCAACCAGCAACCAACAACAATCCCGAGCTGTTCTCTGCTGACGAACTGATGGTGATTTTCGTCAATATGACCGGTGCGCTTCGCCAGTGCCGCAGCAAGCCCGAGCAGATCCAAGTGCTCGGAAAATTCATCATTCAGTATGGCGTCTAAAGCACTAACCGTCGTCACCTGGAACGCTTGCTCTATCCGAGCAAAAAATATCGAACTTGCCGACTTCGTCCGCAAGCACAACATCGACGTGGGCCTTCTAACCGAGACCCATCTAAAGCCAGGTGACAGCTTCTGGTTACTTGACCACAACATCTTTCGGCTTGATCGCACCGACTCCAGGGGAGGTGGTGTAGCGATTATCGTGAAGAAAGGATTAAAGTGCAACATTCTACCCCACATCCGCACTTCCATCATCGAGGCCCTTAGTGTGGAGGTGGAATCGACATCCGGACGCATCCGACTCATCGCTGTCTACTGTCCTAAGCAGTGCACCGCCAGCAACGGGATGGCAAATAAATTTATTAACGATCTCACCACCATCACGCGGTCAAATTCCCGCTTCGTCATCGGAGGCGATTTGAATGCCCGTCATGAAGATTGGAGGAACTATCGGCAAAACCAAAACGGAAGACTGCTGTTCAACCACGCCCAGCATGGACTGTACACGATCCACTTCCCGGACGAACCGACGTTCATCTCACCGGCTGGAAATCCCTCTACCCTGGACTTTTTCCTGTCGGACATCTCGCTAACGAAGCCGGAGGCGCTCAACAACCTCAGCTCTGATCATCAACCGGTGGTGACTGAAATCGGTATCAACGTGGTCCCTACTCCAAGGTGCCTGAGAAAGGACTATCATCATGTGGACTGGTTTCGGTTCGGCCAACTGGTGGACCGAAACATCGATGAAAATCCGCCGCTAGACACCATTGAAGACATCGATGGTACACTGAGTGGACTCCAACGAGCTATTACCGTGGCTGATGAGGCGTGCGTACGACTTGTTCCTGTGATGGGTAAGTTCACGGCCATTGATTCCCACACCCAAATATTAATTCGGTTAAGAAATGTTCGTAGACGCCAGTTTCAGAGGACGGGGGATCTGAATAGGAAACGTGAAATGGCCGATCTGAATAGGGAAATCGCTTCCAGAATGGTAAAAATTCGGAACGATAGTTTCGAGAAGACTATCCAAAACTTGGATGACCGGTCTAGACCATTCTGGAAGGTAGCCAAAGTCCTGAAGACGCATCCCAAACCTGTTCCTCCTCTCAAGGTTGCCGATTCGCTTCTCATAACACCTCTCGAGAAAGCAAATGCGATCGGTAACCACGTTGCTACATCGCATCTGTTAGGCTCGAGGATCCAAAGTCCGCTCGAAGGTCAGGTTGCGCAATGCGTCCACAATTTCAATGCCTCCCCTTGTGTCGTGCCTCTGGAGGACAGAATAACTGCAGAACAGATTTGCTCAGCACTGAAAGGTACTAAAAACATGAAGGCTCCCGGGTTTGACGGGATTTTCAACTTGATCCTAAAAAAACTTAACACAAAAGTGCACACACTATTGAGCGATATCTTCAACAGATGCTTGGAACTGCACTACTTTCCAAGCATCTGGAAAGTAGCCAAAGTCATTCCAATTCGCAAACCCGGGAAGGATCCATCATCTCCCTCAAGCTACAGACCAATAAGCCTTCTTTCAGCGCTGAGTAAACTGTTCGAGAAGTTAATCCTCAATCGTTTGCTGCAGTTTGTCAATGAGCAAAACATCCTCCTACCGGAACAGTTTGGATTCAGGAAAGGGCATTCCACTACTCATCAGCTAGTTCGGGTGATGAACACCATAAGGAGTAACAAAGCTGTATCCAAGTCCACTGCCATGGCGTTGTTAGACGTTGAAAAGGCGTTTGACAATGTCTGGCACGATGGGCTTGTATACAAGCTTTGTAACTTCAACTTTCCTCTTCATCTGGTTAAAATCATCCGAAACTACCTTCAGCAAAGGTCGTTTAGGGTATCGTTGAATGGGTGTCTCTCGGACACGTTTTCAATCCCAGCAGGAGTTCCGCAAGGTAGCCTGCTTGGCCCGTTACCATACAGCATCTACACTTCCGATATCCCTCCTCTTGGAGAGGATTGCGTGCTGTTCCTGTTCGCAGATGATACCGCAATAACGGTCAAAGGAAGGATGCCTCGCGAAATCACAAACAAAATCCAACGATGCCTTAACACCTTTGCTGACTATGCCACCAAGTGGAAAATCAAAATAAACGCCTCCAAAACCCAAACAATCATGTTCCTCCATAGGCAGTCCCCCAAACTAAAACCACCTCCATCTTGCACAGTAGTCATGGACGGCACAAGGGTTGAGTGGTCCACCGAGGTAACTTACTTAGGGCTGTTGTTTGACGAGAAACTTCTCTTCAGGTCGCATGTGGAGAGAACGTTGGTCAAGTGCTCCGCCTTAGTTAGGTCGCTATATTCGCTGATTTGCCGAAGATCCCGCCTCTCAGGGGTGAACAAACTGGCCATCTACAAACAGATCATAGCGCCTGCGATATTCTACGCTGCTCCGGTGTGGGAATCATGCGCACAGACTCACAGGAACAAGCTGCAAGTCGCGCAAAACCGAACGCTCAGAATGATCCTAGATCGCCCATTTGAAACAAGAACGACTGACCTTCATCTAGACGCGACCGTTCCCAAAATTGACTCAAAAATTATTGATATTAGGAACAAATTTATAGAGAATTGTAACGTATCGGAACATGCTTTAATAAGCACCCTGTATATAGTAGGTTAGTTGTAAATAGTAGGTAAGTTAAGTGCAAAATGTAAATAGTAGTCTTAGGTAGATAGATAGTTAGGTAGTTTAGTTTAGTTTAGTTTAAAAAAACCCCCAAAACAAACAATCCCACCTAAGTGGTAAACCAATCAAAGGCTAGATAGGCCTAGATAACTTAAAAATTTCATTTGTATAAATAGCCATAACTAAAGCTGAAAAGCGAAGCTGTATCACTTACAGAATTAACATGTTTCAAACAACAAATAATTACGAAATAAAGACAAATTTATGATGATGATGTTTCTTACAAACCAAAGAGAGACAGGATAGTTACATTTTTCGTCTGAAATAACGCTAGGATTAAAGTTGTACAGTATTGCGCAAATGTTATTGCAATCAAATCAATAACATTTTTTCCATTCTCAAATCGAGCAAGGGAGGTTACAGCCATGACTTGTGACCTAGCCAAATACTTCGTTTTCAGAACTCCGATACATCTTTCCACATGAATACGTTCGCTGGTTATATGTCTATCTTTTTCAATGTCTGAAGGCTGAAGTTGTTTTTTACACTTCAAAAAAGTTGGAATGTTCAAAAACGCACCTCTCCTTTTTACTGGTATCGTATGCTTTATCTGCCAATGCGACGTCTTCTGGCTCTAGAATATTTATGAATCCGCAATCTTTGACAACTAGTTTATCAGAGCATCGGTCTCCATACCCGAGTGAAATGAAACAGATATTGCCATCTGGACTTTCTGCGATGAGAAACTTTGTCGTTTGTGATTTTTTATAGTTACTGTAGTAAGAAGCTGCTGCCTTCAGTTCTTCTGGATTTTCGGAGCGGATTTCAAAACAATCAATTACAAACTTCCTTTTTCTCCAAATTTTTCCTTAATAGCCTTCGGAGTGTGCCTTAAAAGTATATCTTTAGATGGCACGTCTAAGGCGTAGCTCAGACATGTATCGATTGTTTGTAGTGTACGGTGGAAATATTTCGATATGGTATTCAGGCAAGCATTATAATCGTATGCAAGGGTTTGAAACTGTGGATTCAATCTATGCTTGGCAAGCGTCATTACAAACATCTGTGCGGTTGAAAAATCACAATACGGTTCGCTTAAATTTGGCTTGAGATCGTAAATTTTTTTAACGGTTGAGAAGCTCGTTATTCCGGTATGGTAAAGACATTTTTCATTGCTAACTGAAATGAATTCAAAGCCACGCTTAAAAAAATCAGCCTGGTTCTGAATCGAGTTGATTTTTTCTTGAAGCCGTTGTAATTCACGCTGATCATTTCCAGTCGCCTTACTGGTTATTTCCGAATCAGTAAAAGTTTGTCATTGTAGACGCATTTTTCATCTTAAGCCTACCATCCTTATAGTCGTACAAGAATAATGAAGTAACATTAGGACGGGAAAACGACGTGGAACCCAGAGAGTTGGGGTTTGAATCATCAATCCATTGGCTCACACGGGAAGATTCTTTAGAATCCATTGATGTGGTCAGTGCAGCACCTAATTATTTAACGTTAAAAGTGGACACAGATCGAAGTCAAAGATTACTTTACCACTTGGAACATATGTAATCTTGATGTCCAATCGATCTCGAGATAAGCTGCGTGAATCAGAACTGGATCTGAATGCTCCGGAATAAAGTTCGGCTGATACGGAAAGATTATAGTAAGGAATAAGGGGGGGAAAAAAAAGATTGACACTTTCGCAAGTGATTTCTGGCAAGATGTCAGCACTGATGAATCAGAATTCTGTGACTTGACATGCATAGAGTTCCATGAATCAACCGACATAGAGTCCCCGAAACTTTCCCCTCTGAAACATAAAATGTTTGCGTTAAAACCGACACAATTTTTAATCAAAAATTACTTAACTTTTTCAACCAGATGAAAGCTTGGTGCTTGATCTATCTGGGGAAACGCTTCTCGATTCGCCTGAATCAGAATCAGCGCTGCGTACTATCGGATCCCAGTTCGTATCTATGTTGTTTCGGCTAACACGGGAACCTTCTAAGGAAACCGTTGATGTGGTCGATGGCGACTTAGGAGACATATACTTCCCCGATTTAACCGAATCAGAGTCCCCAGCATCCCTGAAATCTGTAAAATGGGTTATGAATCATTCAACGTAAATTGATTCAAATAGGTACAACTTTACCTCTTCGAACAGGTGAAAGGGAATATGATCGGTTTGGAGACAAGCGATTCGATTCGCTTGAACCAAACGCGAAACTGCATGCTTTCGTTGTAGGGCTTGAAACGGTGCTTCTTTTCTGCACACCCAAAACCGACGTTGATTGTTTGGATCTTGGTTTGGAAAGACGTAATGATGGCAACCAATCCGGACTTTGCGAATCCGTGAGCCGTGCTGGTTTTTCTGCAGTAATTGGACATATTATTAATTTCTGAATTAACTTTGTATCGCACTTACCGCTTCGGAAATGAATGTTACAGATTCGTTTATTAAGTGGCGTAAAACTGTTTCCATATCCCAGAACTCTTTTCCACTCGTCGATTCGTTCGCTGGTCAGCAGCTGGAAACATTTTCCTACTGTAGGAATACGGAACAATTTGATTCCGGTGCTTTTTATAGTCGATTTGCACTTCCACACACTGCATTTCCAAGGCATTGCAAATTACTCGAAAAGTTTCACTTCGGATGAAAACAATCTGCTAAGTCCAAAACGTAAACAACAGGACCAACACCTGTCAAAATTAATGCGTGACGTCACAGTGCAACGAAGTATACTGAAGCAAACGGAGAACTTTCCACCGGAGTGCTTTGATGGATGATGAGAAGAGGCAGGAAAAAAAACGCAGCTCTCATTTCAATATTTTTTCCTTTCTGTTTAAGTATACTGTACTGAGGTAATCTTAACAAAATTTTGCTTTTAGGGGAATTTTTTTTGGAAACCAGGGAAATTGTACAAGGGAAATTAAAAATTTTTTTTTTTTAATTTTTTGATTTTGTGTGGAAGAAAAATACAACAAAGCAATTTTTAAAACGGTGGTGGTGAATCTTTTTTTTTGTTTTTTCTATAATTGTTGGGGGAAAAAGATTTCTTAAAAAGAAAATGGAATTTAAACTGTCAAAAAAAGTGCAAGAATCCAAAACTTTAGTGTCGGATTCGTTTTAAGCGTTGTTAATAAACATGACGTGCAAATGCAATAAAACCTCTCAAATGAGATTCGTTTTCTGAATTAAGACATGAATCTAAAGGGTGTTCACGATATAATTACACTGTACAACATTACCGTAGCTTTTGAACGTCTTGGTTGATACCATTGGGATTTTAAGAAAAAATAAATTAATGTATTTTGCTTACCATAGGTGACGTAATAACAAGTTCGTATTTGAACAATTTAGAGTTTCTCGTGTTCTTAAACGGATAGAAGAACGTCTGACTGTCGATCAAAAGATTTTTTAAGGAGAAAAAAAAGTCTTCTGTTTAAAGTAGTGTCCGCTTAGTATCCGAACATATAAAATCAGGTGTTTCTCCGGATAAGTTTGCCGTACAGAAATGTTATTTAGCCTAAATGAAGCTATTTTATAGTACTTTCGTGAAAAACATTGCAAATTTACTCCGGCGACGTTCGCACGAACTCGCGGGATTTCTTTTGAATTCTATCATCATCTGCCGAATACTTGACTGCAGCATAAAGTCTCTGAAGCGTCCTAAGTCATAATTCCAGATTGTTTCAATTGATCAGCTTTATAATTTTCTGACACTTTTCGGTTGGGTGGAATGCGGGCAGTACTGTCGATTGACATCCTTGTCGACAAAATCAAGCTTATTGTTTCAGTATCCCTGTATCTGACCAAAACAAATTGACTTATCCTTTGTGGGCCATATGGAGCAGATATTGTAACTGAACGAAACAAAATTCATAAAGCTGCTGAAGTGAATGGGTATGAAAAAGAATGCATAGACAAAATCCTCCGCAAACACGTAAGGAAGAAGCATAGATGTCAAGCAATGTCACAACCGTGAGACCGGAGAAAGAAGAACTCAAAAGTTTAGCCTACCGTGTTATCCAAAACATACCAACGCCGGTCATTTGCACTGAGAAAACATGGCTTTTAAACGGTTAACAAGAGTAATTACACTTTAAAAAATATTCTGTGCAACGTCAAAAATAAACCGTTATCGTCTGTAAAGTCGGGAATTTCTCAAATTTCGTGCAAAAACTGCAACGCTGTTTACATCGGTCTTATTTGTCGCAAATTAAAAGTTTGCTCGACGAGTTAATGATTTGAGTGTTGCAACACACGCTGTTTACCTGAGCCTCTGTGTGGATCGGAGAAACACAAAATTCATAACTCTAGAGCAAATTTTCAATAGGTCTTAGGTAACAATATAAACAAAAATGATGTTTTTTCACGAAATGATAGCTTGGGTACTCCTCAATATGAATTATACACATCATAATATAAATTGCAGCGAATTGCTGCTATATATTATTTAACAAAATTAGCTTGAGTCACAAACTGCTCCATAACGAACTTTTGTCGCATGCGTCGCTTTGTCAATTTGACTTAAGTACTTTTCTATTAGGCTAAGTGACGTTTAACGCACGCACACTATCGAGTCTATCGTCGCGTAAAAATTATTTGTTTTCCCTCAGATATTCTAAAAGTTGGCTTACCATTTTTGATCTTTTCGACAGCTGTTTGTAATATTTTGATCTAAAACACACTACCATATTTCCAGAAGGCACATTACCACGCCTAGACGTGATAAGCTTAATGCTCCGCACCGACCTATCCAGTCGATTCATTTTGGCGTAAGCAACATGACCGGTGATTGCATGTCGAAACAGACTTGACGAATGCGACATATTATTTTGATACACGACGTAACGCACCCGGGCGGATGTAACGTGACAACTTTTCGAACGACTTATAATGAGGTCGTATCTTCCCTAGCTGAAGTTAAGAGACTTTAAATTGAATTTATCGAATACATCGATTTGGAATTTAACTAAATTGAATTCTCTATTGAAGTAAAGCTAAACCTTGCTTAAATTTGTTTGTTCCACATATTTCCTTCAAATATTCAAATATAAATTGGATTGCTCAGCCATCAAAAAGAACTTGGTATCCCAACAAGAAGAGGGGGTGTGTGGAAAATGTGGGGGGGGGGGGGGACATGTGTACTAAAAAAAAAAAACAAACAACCCATAATTAAAAAAAAAATATTCCGCGGTTAGGGAAGGTCCGTTAATTATGTCACGCAGTAAGGGGGGTAGGGGGGGTTTGGGAAAACGTGACAATCCATACAAACAATTTTTTGAAGATCCATACAAAAAACGTGACAAGGGGGGGGGGGGGGGTTATAAAATGTCACTTTTTGCGTGACATAATAAATAGGAATTCCTATTTCCTATAACGTTCCCTTATAACAATTTCCCATCCCAAAAAAATGATTTGACCGGGGCAGGACGGCGGGCCCGGTCGCGAGCAAAGAAAGGGCGACAAAGGCCCCGGGAAGCGGAGGTGAGCAACACGAAACCCGAAAAAGCAGGGCAAGGGGGGCAAGGAAACGCAAGCACGCACACACTCGTTAAACACGGTAGTTGGGAGATGTGAATGCGAATAGGAATAATTCCAAAGGACTACTCAACGACAACTCTAACAACACAACAACTGATTCTGGTCCAAGAAACTATAATAAATAAAGTAGTTAAGAATCAGGGAACAGCAGTAAAACCGATCTTCAGAGGTTGCACAATAAAAACAGGCTTCTTGGTAATCAACTGCCATGACCAGGCCACAGCGGACTGGTTAAAGAATAAATTAAATTCCAGCATAAAAGTGTGCGAGGGAGAGCTCTCAGTGGTTGACGAAAAGGATATTCCTAGATCGGAAATCATGGCAGCCTACCTGCCAAAAAGCGCCACGAAATCCATTGAGGAGATAAAGGCATTCATAGAGACCCAGAACGACCAGAGTACGGACTCTTGGAGAGTTCTCCAGAGGACTCTCCCCAAAGGGACCAGTTCAACCCTCACGATGAACGACGAGTCCACGCAGAAGGTGATTTGGTGCGGATTCAGGATCAACTACATATATCACACTGCAAACTACGTCGGGTGAAGAAAGGCAGGACTAACCAGCGCGACAATAATGGCGGCAAAAAGGAGCAGGCGAGAACGGTGGAGACGGAAGTTTCTGGTATGGCACCTGTAAAAACCCCAGGGAATACGCAAATGGGCCCTTCTGTGGACCAGGAGCAACAAATCCCTGGGCCACGCAGAGTAAGTACCAGTGATGAACGTCAGACGCCGTCGAGTACTGAGCCCCAAAAAGGAACTGCTAGACTGAATCCGAACAAAGATGTCAATCGTGGAGCAAGGAACAAAGATCCACAGGAAGTGAATAAAGGAAGTCTCTGTGGACCCAAAAACCTTAAAAGGCCATCCTAAAACAGGCCGGTGGACCGCCAATCACAAAAAAGGGGGGTCATCATCACAATGACCAGCATAAAAGCTGCTCAGGCAAACATTCAACATGCTAGAGGGGCATCAGGCGTACTCTCGCAAAGGTTTGCCAAAGAAGAGCTCGACTTGGCGTTAGTACAGGAGCCGTGGGTCAACAATAATAGAGTGCTGGGAATCTCAGTACAAAAATGTAAGTTACTCTATGATGATAGCCATCTCTCCCCGAGGGCGGCTATCGTATGAAATGGAAGGATTAATTTTACTCCCATTACAGAATTCATCAAGAAAGACATCGTAGCCATCAGGATGGAGGTTCCAACCGTCAGGGGTAAGTCTATAGTAAACGTAGTATCGGCTCACTTTCCTGGTGATGAAGAAGAAACTCCACCATTCCTGATCATCGAGTTTGTCAACGGCTGCAGACAGCGCTCACCACACTGTGTAGGGAAGTAGTGATGTCAACAAACGAGGTGAGTCCCTTTTAGAATATATTTCTGCTAATAACATTGATATATGCAATATGGGGAACAAACCAACTTTTGTTAGCTCGAGGCGACAATGTGTAGTCCTATACTAACGGATTGGATTTCCTCTTGGGAAGTATCCGAAGAGAAATCACTCTCAGACCACAGACTGAGGGAATTCTATAGAGACCCCAGGAACACCAACTGGGATCTCTATAAACAAATTCTTGCGACCAAACAACCCTTGCTGGGCGAAAATATAAGAGCAGCAGAACAAGTAGAAGAAGCTTCTAGAATGGTCACAAACAAAATTCTTCAATCATATTATGAAAGTTGTCCACAAAGGGAAAGAGTTTCAAACAGGAAAGTTCCTTGGTGGAACAACGCTTTGCAAGAGATGAGGAGGAACGTAGGGAAACTCTTTAATCGAGCAAAAGCAACGTCGGATTGGAGCCATTATTGGGAGACTCTAAGCGAATTTAATAACGAAAACAGGAAGAGCAAACAAAAACATGGAAGATTCATGTGTGAAAACATCCAATGCACTCCAGAAGCTGCCAGGCTGCAAAAAATCCTTTCCAAGGAACATTCAAATGGCCTTGGCAATCTAAAGAGGGACGATGGTACTTTTACAACATGTCCTTCAGAAACAGGATTTTATGATGAAAAGTCACTTCCCAGGCTCAGTTGCTTCTAATGGGAAAGAAATGGGACAGTTGAGGGTGAATCCTGGACGAACTATGATCAGGTGTGCACTCAAAAAGTCCCGTAAAATTGTCTCAGCAGCGATGGTGGACTGGGTAATCAATTCCTTCGAACCTTTCAAAGCCACGGGGGAAGACGGTCTCTTTCCTGCTCTATTGCAGCACGCTAGGGAAATTATGGTCCCGGTCTTAGTGCAGTTGTTTATTAGACACTATGCTAAAGACTGTATTCGATGAAATTTGGACACACAAAATAGGTCACCAAAAATTTTCCTTGAGCCCGATTCCTTTAAAACTTTCTGGAAATA
>JAHHFK020005244.1:0-48228 GCA_024533555.2 Aedes koreicus
AAAGATAGAAATCAACCGTTTCCAATGTTAAGATATCAATTTGTATTGCCAGTTTGTTGCCAATCTTTATATGTTGTTTTGTTTTGGGAATTAGTACACATTCAAAAGTTTAAATATAAATTAGCTTTGCAAATCTATCAGGAATCAGTCCGTGCGGGTAAAAAATAAATTTATCTTATCATATATTGGATGTTGTTTTGTGTATGGTGACATCAATCATCAAATTTATCTCCCTTGTAGAGGCTGATATTTTTATGTAATTTGGATCTTTGCTGGTTTCGAACTCATGACATCTAGGCTCTAACACTGTAATGTTGTTGTTGAATCATCGGAAATATGACTGCACTTGGCGAGTTCCTCAATCTATGATTGAAATCACTTTCCCAAGTATTTTAAAATTGCTTTACGAATTTTTAGCTGTTATTTAGCATGTGTCGAACTAGCTTTACACAGCGATAGAAATTGATAATGAGGGAACAATAAATGTTCAATGACGTAAATCTTGGCAATTCTTTATCGAGTGGTTGGCTGGGATACTTTACTTCTTAGTGAAAAGATTTTTAGTTTGCGCTTATGTTGCAAATATATAAGGTTTCATTTATGCTTGGGAATCCAGCTTTCGTGCGTTGTGATTGATAAAGGATGTATTCGGGAAAAATGGTACACATGAATCTGCTCACCCAAAATTAAACCGATTATTAGATTTTCTTGTAATTTTCAGGGAATTAAAAACTATTAATGATTTATTTGCTAAATTTCTTCCATTCAATTTTACCTCCCATTTCAAATGCCCACACCTTCCTTTTCACTCCACCCATCAAATTTTGTACAACCGATTTTCCCAGTTTTTTTTTTTTCTTTACACACAAATTTTCTTCAACTTCAGCTTTTTTATTATAGTTTTGGGAAGTTTACGAAGTTCTATCTTCATAATTGCCCGGAATTTTTAAAATGGGTGAAGTTCCGGTGAATTTGGTGAGTTCATATCTTTTGGCTCAAAATTGACTCCGTTGGCTCGGTACCACTCCAACAATTTTCGAGCGTAGTGTCAGGATGCTAGATGAAACGAAAAAAAAAACTCGTGGCTCCCCATAATGTCATATTTTTTGCTGAAATTTTAAGAACCAAACCTGCTGCTGCAAAATCTGGAGCTAAGGAGAAAGAAAATTACGATTTTGGATCTGACAGGCAGCTCAGTTTATTTGTTTCTAATTTCCAAAGTCAAAGTCGATGCCATCCAGACGATACCCAGATAGGATTCGTTCACTTTCACGACTTGAAAATATCGATCAACTGTCATTTGCTCAGTTGTCAGATGTTGTCTTCTTTTTTACTTTTAGATATTGTTTTTACTTTTAGATATTGTTGATTTTGTGTTGAATAAGAGCGATAATATAATGCTTGTGGTTACTTGGGCGTTTATTAGGCCCCACTTTCAGCCGTCTTTTGCTCTCCAAACGGATGTGTAAACGGCGTGGTGCAAACGGCGTGGTGCAAACGGAATAAGTTTATTCTGAGCATTTCGTCGGCCTGCCTTTCACTTTCAACCGGGAATTGATTACCAACACTCGCTTTATTGTTCCCATCACAAAAGAAATCGATCGGATTCAGTTTTCACTTAATAATCTGTGCCCCCTCGCCACCCTGTTAAAAAATTACCTCAAACGAACGATATCACAAATCCTCCAACCATTTCATTGATGGTTTGGATGACACCTCAAATAGGTCGTTAAGAAAAATAACCATACGAAATTTATTAGGGCAATCACACCTCTGGATGCTAACTCTACCGTTCACAAGATCAGAAGTTCACAGAAAAAGTTACCATTTCCACTACCCAGTTCTATCAACATCAACGCGAATATCCCATTACTCAACAATACATGTTTTGTAACTTGCATACGATCCTGTTGCACTGTACTCTGGAAGACGTGGCTATAACGTGAACAAAAGTATGGATTTATATAAAGTATTAATAGACTATAAGCATATTATTATGATTTATTTTAATACTTAAATCATAATTTATTTTAATACTTAAATCGATAACGATTTTTCATTAGAGCCTAACTGACAAACGTAAACAATGGCTTCTTCCGTAAATTTCTCGTGGCACAACGGCTGTAAGCCTATAATTCTATCGGATAGGTGAACTCTACCTAATTGCAATGACCGTGGTCAATGGATTAGGTGAGTTTTCAATGACGGAAAATTCGCGGAAAAGCCATTATTTACTTTTGTCAGTTAGGCCCTAATTAAAAATCTTTGTCAAAATATAATATTTCTTTTCGAAGATAATCCGAGGTACATTTTAAGTAAACAGTTTTAGTACAAAAAGGCGAACTTCAAGTGTCCTTCAAACAACTGCCAAAATGTGAACCGCTATTTTGCTAAGCTATTTTGACATTTCAAGTCTATTGGTTGTAACACCTGCAGTTAAATTGAAGTACGATTGTATTAGGATGCGAATAACAATTGAAGTAGGATAGCGTACTTGGCAACTTCAATCGTAATACAATGATACAATCGTACTAGTTTGGGTACTTGGCTCCGCTATATGGGGAGAAGCATTTTGGAGGGGCGGGGGCATGGAGGGGGAAAAGAACAGCACGGGGGGGGGAAAAGCAAGACTAATAAATTGGCTGGCCGTGGTGATGCAACGTATTAATATTTGGTGTTTGGGTTTTGGATGGTGGGTGGCGGTGGGGGTTGTGGAGGTGGGATATGTGTGTTGGGTTTGGTACGAATGGGGGAGGTGAGGGGTAAATGGTGGAATTGGAAAATTAGTTGGAGGTTGTTGTATGATATGTTTACCTGTCGAGGGTGCCTGGGACACGGACATATGAAAGAAAAAAAATTCCGCTCCCCTTTGATTTTTGGGAGCCTTTAGGGTCTTATAATAACTGTGCAAAATTTCAGCTCGATCGGTGAAACTATATTTTAGCGCTCGCGGTTTTAATTTTCCATAGGATTTTCTATGGGGAAACTTACTTTTTCAAAGAAATATCTGGTGAGGTGACCCGTTGTCCTCTAAAAATAATTCAATCCAATCAATCTCTGGAAAATCTTCCAAGGAAACTTTTCTTCGAAAACTGCAAAGCGATTTGACGCTTGTGGAAAAAGTTATTTAGCTAATACTGATTGCTATCCAAACGAACGGCTCATTGGATTGTTTTTTCTAACAACACTGCCGCCTGCAGCATGACCTGTAGCATGCTGCTGTTTGCGCAAAGCAACCACGTGGTATGGTCCGTTCACTCAGCATGGAGGAAAGCCGATATCATGCGCATAGAAAAGATTGGATTGAATTATTTTTAGAGGACAACGGGTCACCTCACCAGATATTTCTTTGAAAAAGTAAGTTTCCCCATAGAAAATCCTATGGAAAATTAAAACCGCGAGCGCTAAAATATAGTTTCACTGATCGAGCTGAAATTTTGCACAGTTATTATAAGACCCTAAAGGTTCCCAAAAATCAAAAGGGAACTGGAATTCAAATTTTGTCCCAGGCTAGTGTGCAGCTTTACCCCAATCTTCCCTATTATTAGTACAACGAGTGCATATGTACTAATCGTGATCATTGCCACATCAAAACAAAAACAAATTCTTTCTCTGAATGTTTTTGCCAGTGAAATCGAATATTTTTGTTCCAAATCATTAAAGCTACTGTTCTTTTGGTTGTTTTAAATCAAGAAAAGGGTGGAATTGCGGCGGTTTTGGTAGGGGGGGTTTCGGGCCTTGTGGGCGGGCTGTGGGGGGGGGTTGTGGGGGTGTTTTTTTTTTTGTTAGGGGGTGTGTGGGGGGTTAGCAATAATGGCATTCTGCAGAAGGTAGCGGAAAAGGCCAAGAGTTCCGTCGATACCATTGTAACCACATTGGATCCACAGATGAAAGAATATATAAGTAGGCGTTTGACATTTGAATATTGTTTGATTTTTGATTAACGTATTCTCCCATTTCTTTTAGATTCTGGTGGGGATACTGAAGTAATTGTAGCGTCAGACAAGGATGATAAGGTTCGACCAATCAGAGAAGCATTTCAAACGGTTTTTGGCAAAGCTACTGTTATGTACGCTACTAATTAAATTGAACCTTGTTTACTCATAATTTATTAAATTGTTTCCATTATATTTTAGAGGCTTATCAACACAAACAGCAGGTATCGCGGCTCAACCAGTGGGATTTGCAGCCGGGCTCAAGGGAGCAGAACAGAGAATCAATAGCATTCGAGCCGAGAACCCTCGGGTTGATGATCATCTGCCAGTAGTAGCAATCGAAAACTTTTTGGTTGAGCTTTTCCCGGACCAGTAAGCAATCTAATAATTCATATATTCTAAATTATGTTTTCTTTAAAATATATTAATTTCAGGTGGTTTGATGCAGGTATAATCGTGCTGTTTGATTATGCAAAAAATATCCTTGTAAAATCGGTCACCCAGATGACGCCAATTCCACTGCCTATAATAACTTCAATTCGAGCTGACACACCTAACGACTATGATCTAAAAGATACCGGATTTGCCATAACAATTGGCAGTGTCATGGCAAAGAATTTAAATGTCATTTTTCTGCAGCAATGCAAATCTTACAGCATTAAAACAAAGCTTTTATTATTTATAGACATCGCACTCGGAGTGGCACAAAACATACACATCGGTTGGTCGTTCGGAGATGATCCTTAGCGCGGCAAAAGCAGTTGCCGCTCTTTACAAGCAAGCTGTGGCAGAATACGCAAATACATTGGGCATTGCGATGGACCCCAGCGAATAAGGTTTGCTAAAAACCAGCGTATCGACTCGGTGTAGATGTGGACACTACTAGTAGGGATGCTGGTTTGCATTAGAGAATTAGTTACTCTCTTCGCAGATAAGATTTGATAGAAAATACAACAAGACTTCGGTGGTTGCAGTTAACGCTCCGTTCAGTACACGCTACTAAAACACGGGTGAGTTCAGCACTATTATGCATTGTTAGAGTTTTCGATTTTTTCGACTTAACATACACGCGGAGACGTGTGTATTACCATGTATGGGAGCATACAATAATACTTTAGCAATTAATTATTCATTGGAAGATGAATATCATTTTAATTACAGTTAGTCTATTCTTAAATAATGAAATAATAAAGAACTTAAATATATTGCACGATATGCACCTTGAATATTTGCCCTTATCCGAAACGACAATGTTTTCCAATATGAGAATTAAAAAATCAGTGGGGTTGTGTACAAGACACGACCGGTTGACGTAGACTACGTTAAACCAAGTGATGCATTATAATGACAGGGAAATTCTGTGTGGCTATTATTAGCGTTAAAAGGGTTTCAACTATTCGTGCCGGTCGCTTACCCTTACCGATAGAAGCAGTTTAAGTCACAATATGACGGGTGCGGCTCTTATGGGACATTAGACCAGCGTTTTGAAGCCAGTATGTAAGAAAATTCTATTGTACGCTCTTGAGATATTATTTGGTGGCCCTGAAAAGGGCCGTTTGGTTTTATGAAGTCAGTGCGTGGGAAAATTCTCTTGTACACTCTTTATAACTCTTTGGTGGCCAAGAATATCACACTCATGCACGTTATTTTGCTCCTCGTGATGGCACTTACCGCCTGGCTACAAAACATCATCGGCTTGGGCAACCGAATTCCTAGCACACCACTGCATATACGATGGCTGCCTAGCAACGGTTGCCTAGCCAAGGGCTAGCTCACCACTGCTTGGTCACCTTCTGCTTACACCTTCTGTGGCAGATTCCACCACCTGCTACGTTGGCGCCTTGCCGCTCCGCACTATAGGCTTCGTGCCATCGAGATTGCCTCCGGAATGTATGCCATCGCCAGCTGCTGATCTTCGATGGTTTGTTGGTCTGCCCAGCTTCAGTATTGCAACACTACTGAGTAAAACTTTTTGCTGTTGCCAGTTGAGGTGGCAGATGTATCTGTGCCTCAACCTACCCCGCAGTGGGATGTTTGGCAATGATAGCGTCCTTGGTTCGAGTACTACTTTACCCATGCCCTTTCGCTCAATTTTCAATACTTCTATTCCATTTCCAACCTACACTAACGGAATTTTCAACACTTTCTCTTCATATCTTTCATTCTAGCAAACATGACTGTCTACTCTTGGTGCCTCATGGCGATGAGCGAAACATCTCTTTCTACAGGATAATGTTTGATAATTGAATTGATACGCGGGAAAATTTCCAACCGATTGATGTAAACATCTTGAAAATCTATTGAGCATTTATTAAAATATTAGCGTTTAATTTGTAACGATATTTCGTGTCGGTCGATTATTTAGATTTAGATTTTTATTTTACACCCTACCGTTGCCGTAAGACGTAGTCTACGTCAAAAGACTACGAAAACATCATGTTAGAAATTTTTTATAATGGTCCCTACAGAAAACAGCGATCAGATTCCCTTCCGGGAATGATAAGAAGTGTGGAAAAAGCACTCAAAGAGTGCAAATTATCATTTGGTAATGAAATTAACAATCTTAAAGAATCAAATCCTTCATTGCCTACTATTAAAGGTCTTCAAAAAGTTCACAAACCTGGCAATGAAATGCGTGAAATTATTTCAGCAATAGGATCACCCACCCATAAAATAGCAAAATGGTTAGTTAACGAATTTCAAAACATGCCAAAAAAAATTTCAGTCGAGCAATTAAAAACTCACAACATTTCACAGAGCTCGTCCATAACGTAGACATAAATGAAGATAAAATTTTAGTATCTTTTGACGTCAAATCCCTCTTTCCTAGTATTCCAGTAAAAGATACTTTAAACTTATTAGAGAATTGGTTATCCTTTCAAAATGACGACATGGCATGGAAGAAAAAAGTACGTTCACACATAAAACTTTCACAACTTTGCATGGAAGAAAATTATTTTTCTTTCAGAAACGAACATTATAAACAATTAAAAGGCGCCCCTATGGGTAGCCCCCTTTCCCCTTTTCTGAGCGAAATATTCATGGCAAATTTCGAAAAACAATTACAAGATACGAATCAATTACCTACCGTTTGGTGTAGATACGTTGATGATGTGTTTTGCATTTTAAAGAAAGATCTATTAGGTCTCACCCTAAACACATTAAACAACTCACATAAAACATTGAATTCACTTATGAAATTGAAAATGACAACAAATTACCATTCTTGGACTTACAAGCAAGTAAAAGAACAATCTAAACTCTCAACTCTCAATTTACAGAAAACCAACAAATACACAACGTACAATACCACATACGTCTAACCATTCATACCAACACAAAATAGCATCATTTAATCACATGATTCACAGAATAAAGACATTACCACTAAGTCCAAACGGCATAACTAAAGAACTCGAATACATTTTTGACACAGCGCACTTAAATGGTTACTCTCGAAGACTAATACAAAACGTAATCAACAAAAAAACACAAAAACAATACAAAGAATCACTCACCACACTAACAGAAACACAACCCCAACTTAAAAGAATAGCAATGACACCCGATAACCACACTACACAATTACGACCAATCCTACGGAACTTTGGTTTTGAAATAGTTTTTACTAGTAAACATAATCAGCTTCAAACTCTCTTAGGTTCTGCTAAAGACCCCATTGAAAGTCTTAGCAAATCCGGGGTCTACAAAATAACTCGTGACCATTGCGGAAAAGTTTACATTGGACAAACTACACGTAATCTCAATATTCGTTTCAAAGAACATATTGCAGAGGTCACTAAAGCAAACAAAGACACTGAAAAAGGGATTATACACCATGTTAAATCAAAAGTAGCTGATTCAACGAAGAATATTTTTTAAACTTAAATAACATACAAATTTTAAGGCATATCACAAACCCTTGGAAACTTAATGTAGCGGAAAGCATAGCAATCCACAAACAAAATTCCAAAAAAATTCTTAACAAAGATCAAGGAAACGGATATTCGTGGCTGTTTAAATTTCTACCAACATCACAAAAAACAACACAACGCCAATTTGACTACGTTCAATCGAAGTAGGAATTAATATCCTTTCATTTAAACAAACAACCTTTGAGGTACCAAACAACCTTTGAGGTACAAACATAAACACATTCAGTATACCCCCTCACACACTCTACCTTATACATTCAGGTATCAACAAACCTACTATAAATACTAGACCTACTGTGATGTTCCCTTCAAGTCGAGCACTCGACACTGAAGAAGTCTGTAAGTCGCAGACGAAATAGGCCTATCTGTCAAAAGAGAAGCTTCCTCTAGTGGAATTTAAAGGAATTTGCTCGCGTTTACTAGTGATAATTTTGAAAAAGTGCTTCAATATTTTTATTTTTATTCTGGTAAAGTGATCATATGAAGTGTTAATTTTAAATGCTCCTAGTTTCCCAATTCAAATATTTAGTTTCACATTGATTGCTGATTGTACTTTAAAGTTCACAAAAGGCTACTGGATAAGGCCTGTACTCAAAAAAAATGCACCAGACAAAAGTGTTCGCCAAAAATTTAAGACCCCTCATTACATTTTGTGCAATGGTGGAGCCGACCTTTTTGGTTACTTTCATCTATTCTTTCTTCAACTCGTTCTTAAACACCTTGGACGATTTTCGAACTTTGGCCTTCATTATGGCCCAAAATCTTTCCACCGGACGAATCTCTGGTGAATTTGGGGGGTTGGCGGTTTTTGGTACAAAAACAACGTTAATGTCTCTGTACCAATCCAACGTCGATCGCGCGTAATGGCATGATGCCAGGTCCGGCCAAAATTATGTCTCGCCTCCGTGGGACCGCAGGAAGGGCAACAGACGCTTCTGGAGGCACTCGGTGCGGTAAATTTCGCTATTGATGTTACCCGTTGTGATGTTCGGTTTACTCAGCTTACCGCATTGGCATATGGCCTGCGAGAGCAAGTATTTTTTTGGGGAATTTGTACACCTTCTTCTTCCTTGTGTCTTGCGGAACATCAATCCGTGATTTGGCAACGTAGTACTCCAGCCCCGGTATCTGCTTTGCGTCTGCCTTGATGTAGGTTTCGTCATCCGGCGATTTTCTTCTTGTTTCGATGACATCTCAATAACCACTGAACCGATGGTTATGAAATTTTGCACATGTAAACAATTCACTTCCTAGTTATACCCAGATTTTCATCATTTTTTACCCACGGACAAAAAAGTTACACACGGCCCTTGCGCTGAACTGGCCGGCTTGACGTGCCGCAAGGGCTCAGTAGGGATCAAGACCCGAAGCTAAGAGTCAGTTCCATTGTGGTTATATCACATTTATTAGCAGAGCAGCACATCGAAATTTTAGGTTCATTATTCTTTATATGCTATACAATTTCAGATCATCCATGGATATCCCAAGTTTTGTAAAATAATTTAAAATCATTTTTTTTTTCTGGTGGCCATGATACATTATCTAAGCTTTCAGGTTCATGGTGGATGTGCGGGTCCGTATACAATTGCAGCAGGACCACAATCTGCAGACACGTAAATACAAATGAAATTATTATCGTTTTATATTATAACATCCATTCACTACATTTTGTATGCTTTTTTATAAGTCATTTTCAGCTTCGCAATTATGCATCCTTGTCAGTTATAGCTCATCTAACTTACGTTATGTATTTGAAAAGATAGGAAGGTTTTTTTTTAGAAAGGATCATATTCGAAAAAATTCTTCTTACAAAAGCACTTTCCTTCTTCATCAGAAATATATATTAATTCAAAACCTAACAGTTTACAATCATTCATTTCCTATTTCACAGACATGAGGAATCATTTATGGGTGTACAAGAGCTATAGAAAAAATCAATTTCCTAATTTTTTATTTTTTTAGTTTTATTAAGATTCAGTTTTTAGATTCATACTCATCTGAAATTTATTTCGCCTTATTATTAGCTGTCTTCAGTTTTTCCAATATTATTATGAAATTAATACACATCTAATTTTTATTTTCAGTAACATACCAGTAGATGTCATATAAATCTTGTACCTACGCTTATTATGTTCTCTGACTATTATTGTGAAAACAAATTCTAATCTTAGTAAATCTTATTTCAATAGAAACTGCAACAGTGGAAGTCTTTCGATGAGTGGATGATCAGATTAGTTACGGATATATGTATTCTACTATAGTTTACTGGCTTGCTGGTATTATTATTTTATATTTTAACGTCAGTTTATTATTTTATGTTATGATATTAAATAATGTGACAAAATTACATTGAAATTCATTTCATTAAAATCGCTATTTCCGATGAGACTCACTACATAAATTATTGCAAGGAAATGGAACAGCACATCGAAATTTTAGGTTTACCATTCTATTGCTATATAATTTCAGATTATCCATGGATATTCCAAATTTGATGAGATAATTTTAAATCAATTTTTTTTCTCGCAGCTACATTGTCTAAACTTTCAGGTCCACAAATGGAATTGTTATTTTCATTCTTATATTCATTCACTATATTATTTGTCATTATAATATTCATTCGCTATATTTATTATAATCATAATATTAATTCACTATATTTTATACATTACTATATGACATTAAATATATATTGGGAAGGGAGGGAGCATCAGGGTATCACTCAAGCTGGAATTGGACAATGGAGTGGTATGACAACCGGCGGCTAGGAGGGAACAAACAGTATCATTTTCTTTATCCTACCGATTTGATTGTGGTGCTGTGAATTCTACTCCAACAGTTTCAGTGAGAGTGACGCGCCCTTCTTAACAAGCCATCCTGTAGAAAGCTTAATGAGTATTGCGAATTGGGTTATTCGATTTGTTGGATCGTATCGTTGGAAGGAGAATCTCATGTTCCCGCGGGTTTCGCGTAAGTGTCTCTGCTTACGGGTCCGCCCCACCGTTTTTGGCCCTTCATACAGCGTTACTGTGAATGCAAACCGGTAACTCAATTTGATCTTGCTTTTAAGTGGAGCTGCATACATGACAAGGTCTTAGAAGGGATGGTGGCTACCTTACATACATACATACGGACAAAAAAGTTACACACGGATAAAAAACATCATTTGAAGCGTAAACCACATTTTCGATTAGCGTGAATGTTCACAAGAATGCTAATATTGAAGCAAAGAATAATGCTTGGTTGGTTGAGCTTTCCTCCTTCTTTCAATCCGATTAGGAGAAATTAGAAACACAAAAGAATAGATTACGTTTTTATTTTTGAAATTCGGTGTGATCAGTAAACTATACTCTGAGAAAAATTTGATGGTCAATTTAACCATTATTGGGGGTTAGGATGACTATGACAGTATAGTGATTTTCAACCGACTATGATCATGATCAACACAACATTAAAAAATAGTCGGTTTAACATTTACTATGAGGTCGGAATAGTCCTTGTGACCATGACCACAGTCAAGGATGCCATGAACGTGATCAATTCGACCATTTTCGTGGATATTGTAACCAATACATGCAATAGTCATCTAGACCATGATTTAATTGTCGGTACAGCTATGGAATTTTCCTCAGTGAAGGCAACGAATTAGGCAACGGCTTAATCTATTTTTTTATGGGAGTTCCATTTGGTCCCAACTACGCTAGCTATCGGTGGCGCTTGAGCTGTCATCGTGACTTTTGCATCCGTCAATTCAGTTTTCTTAACACTAGTAGCAAAAATTAATGTGAAACTAGCGATTTGAAACTTGTCCATTGTTGTGGAACCCTTTGGCCCAAAGTACACCTTGCAGTCTGCACCTTGCAATACATTCTTGCGCTTTTCAGTACTTATAAGTTGTTGTTACATTCTTCAGCTTCACGATACTTGTTTTGTTTTTGTTTTGATTCGAGGTGTTTTTTGCCAGAATGTTTGAGGGGTTCTCCGATGTTTGTTATGTTTAAGGGGCGATTCATTGAGCTAGAGACCGGTGGGCTGGTACTTCCTGAGCCAAAAACTGTATCCATTTTCTTCTTGACTATCCAGTCGTTATGCTATAATCGTGTTGCGATGCAGCATAGTTATTAAGTTCGGGTAAATCTAACTACACTTTTTTTTTGAAATTTAGGAATACTGCTTCATTCAATATGTATAGGCATGTCAGTGGGTATATCTAATTCGGTGGAAATCGGTGAATGCTCGGAGATAATATGCCGTTTAAGAGACGTAAAATGTGCATACCTTAATTTGCATTGTAGTCGCTTGATATCGTAGTCGACCAGTCGTTTGATATCATAACTGGATTTTAATGATTTTCTTTTAGTAATTAATAATTTGGATGGTAAGGTTTTAATCTAGGTTTTGATTTTAGGTATTAAAAGTACTTTCCCGATGAAAACAAATCACTCACAGTACCCCATGATACCAATCTCTATAAAAAAAGCTTGATTTTGAGCACTATAATCATTCTACAAAGTGGTCCTTTGTTAATGTCCTTAACACAACAAACCTCTATTTATTCTAAAAACAAAAACTGTATGTGCATATGTATATGATTTGCATTTATTTTTAAATCACAAAATTGCTAATAAAAAAAACAAACGGTATATCCATTGCATTAAATGTTTTCTCGAATCCATTCCACGTACGAGGAAATTCTTGCGAAGACTCCTGGATTTCCGTTGGAACATTCTTCTCCGTAACTGTAGAATCCGACTAAGTAGGGCGACGTAGTAGTGTTATCACTTAGTTTTGAATCATCGGGCTTGAACCACATAAGTTGATCACCTACGTTATAACATGTGGAGGATGTATCTAGATCCACATGGTCGGCGCACATCTCATGGTGGGTAATTTTTTGTTTGTAGTCCCGCTGGCAGTCTGTGTTGTACATCGGTACCATCTGGGGTGACATATCTGCATCAGAATTGCCTGCAAGCATAATGAGATTATTATTTGTGAGAATTATTTGGCCAAGTGATTAAAATATTTAACATCTATGAAATGCCTTGTCTTAGTGAGTGGCCCCAACAGCATCCTTACAGTTGACTTAAATCGAGTCAAAGTGGCTATTGAGCGTAGTTAAAAATTCCCAATGAAGTAAACGTCCATCACACTTTATGAGTGGCTCTTAAGCGTTTCTAAAAATTGCCTTGTCTTTCCAATGAAAAACTATCTTCAAACTTTGTAAGTGTCCTCAACAACATCCTTCCTCTTTGTTTAAATTGGCTAAAATTGGCTCTCAAGCGATTCTAAAGTTTGCCTTTTCTTCCAAATGAATAAGCACTTATATACTTTGTGAGTGGCCTGTGATATAAATTGGCTCAAATCCGCTCTCTCGGCTTTTCTAAAAACCAACAACGTACAGGCCCAAAAGGTTGTTCGAAATGATGACGTAGGACTACGCTTCTGAATGCAAGCCATTTAGATTATACAATGCAATATGCTTTGAATTAATATACTTTGGAAGCCAAGGCTTAACATTAACGAATTTTTCAATATTATGTGACCGAAAATCAACAATTTACTCTACTACAATCGACGCGTAGAAATATTTCCGACCGATTGGTGTAAACATTATGAAAATATTTGGAGAAACGACTGAGATATTAACGCTCAAAACGCTCAATTCGATTTTATTTAAAATTGTACCCCAGTATAGAAAACAAAGACGTAGTCCTACGTAAAAATGCATTGTCTTCTCATTTAAAAACCAGCATCACACTCTGTGAATGACCTCAACAGCATTCTTACTGTTTATTTGAATCGGTTCAAAACCGTCTTCAAACGTCCGTTTTTTTATGTTTTATCCCAGTGAAGTGAACCACCTTCACACTTTGTGAGTGGAACCAACAGCATCCGTACTGTTGGTATAAATCTTTACTGTTCACTTAGAACCGTTGAAAGCGGCATTCAAGCGGAGTTTTAAGAATGTTATGTACGTTTCCCCAATTAAGTAAACCACCATCACACTTTGTCTCTGGTCCCAAAAAAAAATCCTTACTATTGAAAAACCCTTCCAAATCAGCCTTCAGGCATTTCTAAAATGGATTTTTCTTCCAAATGATGGTGGCTCTCATCACACTTTGTGAGTCTCCCCAACAGCATTACTGTTGGTTTAAATCGGCACAAATGGGCTATGAAATTGCATCACATTCCGAGGTGAATGCAGATTACTCGTACCCTCCATATCAACAAAACATCCTTCTTAAATTTGTGATTTAACTGAATTTAAAAAATATATAATCTTACCTTGGTAAAGTCGCAAAAACAAAGGAGTATGCGTAAGATTCGACCAAACGCATGCCGGGAAAACTGCAATACTGGGTGTAATGGGGCGATTCAAATGTATTATTGCGATGTTATGTAATAGGCGTGTTCCATCGTACTTTGGATGAATAGTAGTTTTCTTAACTGATACAGTGCTGCCATCTGCCAGCACTGCTTGCCTAGGGCTATTTGATGATATGCAGCTTGCCGCTGTAACTGCAATCTGCTTCGTAATAAGAGACCCCAAGCAGGAAGATGTTGTTCCCATTAGCATAACCATGTGCGGAGACGGGGTTTCTATTTTTCGAAAAGTACTTCTATACTGTGCATGAAATCTAACGTATTCAGTACTACACGTGTCTAGTTCATCCTGCAGACGTTCTTTATGTATAAACCGAGTTGGACAGCACACAACATTCGACGATGAGCAGAAATGAACGATCTTTTTCGCTTTAAAGTCCTCCCAAACTTTCGGACATTTTTTATAATGTGTGCAGATTGCAGGAGAATCTTCCTCGAATTCACAAGAATGATTTTCCTTCCAATCGGGGTTAGTGAAATGTACTGCGTTGTCTTCCCGAAAATTTGGAAGGAGAACCGTTTTCAGCCAGTCTACGTGGGAGAACAGTCTTGTTGACACAGCTGCTTCACCGAAGCCACAATCTCGTCCGAATGAGTTCAGCCCGTAGGCGAAGGTGTAGTAACGATCATTTCGCCACATGGGTAACTGCATTGGTGCTCCGTAGACCAGACGGCATGATCCAGGAACCAGGAACATTGGATTGCCTACACATAAGTGCTCGTTGGCTATGCCACGTGTTAGACGTGATCGGAATTCCACCGGGATCGTACAGTTTTGATCCGTGTTGACGCTGGCCCGTGGTAGGAGAAATCTTTCTGAGGGATCTGTGATTGGTGAAATTTAGGATTTTAAAAACTTTCAGGCCTACCGTAATACACATCTGTACTTACTGAAAACTAATTCCCATTTGTCACCACTGTTTAATTTGTTGATATCGTCGCGGCCGATTCCGGCCACCTGTAACTGCGGAGTAGGAATACTTTGTGAATACCATATGCATGCTGGAGTACGACCGGCTGAAAACTTGACCCTATTTCTTAGTTTAAGAACAGCAATATTTTTATACAGCGAGCCATCCCTATATTCTGGATGTACGATGATCTCGGCAATCTCTTTACGTTCGTCATTGTCCAAATCAATGTAGTTAGCTGCAATTCTAAAATATAAACATGATCTTAGGTTTTTTGGTATTAGAAAACTGATTACACACCCGGTGTGCGAAGTGCATTCAGCCAAGGTTACAACAGTATCGTCCGCAATCAGAGTTCCGCTGCAGTTATCTCGGCGAACTCTAAAATTATTCCAACCAATTTTGACCTATATTTTAAATTTTCAGATATGAGCAACTAGCAACAATTCCGTTTAACAGAACATACCACATGACTGAGTTCATTTGAGTTGAAGGTCATATGTGCTTTCGTAGTATCAAGTGAAATATAATCTTTCGACCGGCTAACTATAATATCGTCTTCATATTCCCGTAGATGGACATAGCGTAGTGCGCATGCGATCGGATCCAAACTCCAGTCTAAATGAAAAGAACGTCATTAGTTTTATCCATAGGCGTAGCCAGGGGGGGGGGGGGGGGCAGGGAGGGGCCGTTGCCCCCCCCCCTAAGTTTTGATTTTATTTTTCGAATTTTATTATTTGTTTCAATATATTATTAGTTATTTTTTATCTCTAGAAGGTTGCAAGGTAACTTGTTGCAATACAGTTGATGTTACTCCAATACTACTCAATTAAGTCACAATCAAGTCACTGTAACAAAATATGACGATTTTGTGTTGCTTGGGATGTTTGTCAGATTGCTCCTTTGCCTAAATAAAAAAGCCAAATTACGCGAAGTTGCCTCGATTTTGTAACAAGTTGTAGCAAAAAAGCGTAAAAAATTGACATCCATGAGAAAAAAGTTGTAATTATATAATAGTTTTTAAATAGTTACGAGTAACAATTTTATTACAATATTTTTCCTTTAACCTAGAACCCAACCTATGTAGCCTAAAGTATCTAAAAACCCCAAGCAGCACACAACAGTCAAAACTGGTTTCAGCAGCTCTATTGTGACTTAATTGAGTCACAGAGCAGTCACCTTTACTGGGTTGAAACAAATGTGCTACTAGGGAAATATCTCTTAATCTGTAATGTTAGCTATTAGATAAGCATTGATTGATTTTTTCCCCCGCTAGCTGAAAGTTGAAGAAGCTATGCTCAATAAAATGTTCAGTTCTTGGTTAATCAAAAAACTGAATATTCAAACCTATGCTATAGCTTTCAGAAGCCAAACAATACTAGATTAAGAAACACAGTTGATAGTTAGAAAAAGTATCAACGAAAAATATTTATTTGAACTATTCATGGCATGGCATACTGTAGTTTCATATTATTGAGAATATATGTTGATCATATCTTACAGTTTGAGTCAGCGTGTGAGAAGCAGAACAGCAAGGTAGTCAGAGCGAGAAGTTGCAGTTGTCTTATCCTATTCAAAGAATTTATCCGTTTTTATGAGCATGAGCAGGATAATGAGCATGATTAACCGCCCGAAGTTGTTATTCCGTTACTGCCTGTTCAGCTGTTATTACTTAGAAGATCAACAGATGATGCAAACATGGTCAATGTGTAAAACTGGTGATCCCAAACTAAGGCAATACCGGCGCTGGCCTCGCCCGAATGCAGGTCAAATAAGGAAAGGGTAGGAATGCGTTAACGTTTATTTGGACGTTTTATTGGAAGCCGAGACCACCGCCGCACTTCCATGAGAAATCACTGGGATTTTGGATGACAAGATTGGGTGGCAGCAGGGTTCGTTTTGGTAAACAATAAGCTGAATTCACGCTTCGTTTAGTAAAATATTTAAATACTAGTACCGATTTCTGATTCGAACCGATTACAACAGTAAGGATGCTATTGGGGCCACACACAAAGTGTAATGGTGTTTTTTCATCGGAAAAACAAGGTGATTTTTTATAATGTTGGAAATCCGATTTGATCTGAGTTAAACCAATAATAAGGATGCTATTGGTGCCACTCACAAAGTGTGATGGTGGTTTTCCGTTAGGAAAACAAGGATAATTTTATGAACGCTTGAGAGACGCTTTGTTGTTCTCTTACTGTGCTCACTCGATCACTCGTTACACCGAATTATAGATAACCGAAACAACACGAAACGCGCCATGCTCGATAGGAAAATAGTGCGTAATAAAGCATCGACACAACCTTTCACAGCCGATGCTCGAACCAAACTCTTTTTTCGTAACTTACAATTTTTACTACTGTATTCTACAATCTATTGCACTGCTGTAACTAATAACTGTATCAATCAAGTTGAAGTGTCTAATGAACAATCTATGCTAATCCATTAAAAATTGAAATTGAGGGATTTCGTAAAAATAAGAGTCCGTAGATGCATTTTGTGCCTTCTGGTAACTTTATGTTTCTATTGATATCCATGCTCATCGGTTTAATACCAACCGGGAGAGACTTGGCCTTATACAAATGGATTTCATTATCTCCAGTCCGCTCAACCAATCGCAACGTTTTGTGATAGATTGGACGGATTATTATAATTTGAGATAACTCCATGCAGATGTCTTCCAAGTTTGGCAGATCGACAAGCAATCGGTGGAGAGTTTAGAGGAAGACCGGAAGAATAAGCGATGGATCTGCGCGTGTTTATAAACAGAAGAACCTTCATAACAAAACGAATCATCGGGTAAAATACATACGGTTTTTTTTTAATTATAAGCAGTCTAAAGCAGTTATTTGATTCATTTTATCCAGAAGTACCATAAATGGACATTCGAAAGTTTTTCAAAAGTAAGTATAATATTTTCCAGCATGTAATTAAAGTAAACAAGCAAACAAAACAAAACGAATGTTTTTTCATGCAGCTGAAATAACCACGAATAGAAAAATATGCAAAATGGTTGTATTTCTCGAATTTGAACAACAATTTTAATGTAATTCAATGATACACCGTTTTGGTTTCATACTACTCAGATACACATGATTGCTACATATACCGTGTTTCGACAGAACGTGTTTCAGTTGGATCATATCAGATAAATCGGTTCAAATTTCAAAACGCAGATGCAGATGTGTATATAAATTATTTTTAAAATATTGAGGAATAGCTGTTGGAACGCATATGAATTTCTTTTCGTCATTGATGAATAAAATTTCTTAAATTATTTACTAACTACTCGTATGTTGAGAATACAAGTAGCAACAATTCAGCACAAAAAACACAGCTTGCTTACATTTGTTATTTACGTCGTTTTAAAAGGTTATGTTTGATGTTCCTGTTTAGAAAATATCAGATAAAATAATTATACTAAAGGCGAGCAAAGGGGACACAAACCATAAGCTATAAACCACCAAAACTCAAATTGTATGTTTGTTAAAAGCTAATCACTTATTATTTGAACAACCATTAAAAAAATATAATCTATTCAAACGGTGTGAGCATGGTGAGTAAAAAACGGCGTTTCTTCTGTGTTGCTTTGGGTGAGAGGATCGCGGATGAAAAGTACATTTTCAGTACAAACTGCAAACAAATTCGGTGGTTATTCTATACAAAAATCCAACATGACCCGTTAAATGTTTGGCATTCAATGTGGTTTGATTTAAAAACATGGGAAACATCGAAAGTTTTTAAAATCTTTTTTTTTTATTCCAGAACAAGCCTAGAATTGTTTAATCTTGTTGCAAGAAACGGACGGGTATTGTCAAATACTTTGGGTGAGAGTAGAGAAGATAATCCACCAGCATTCAGGCGTAATGTCACATAAATGGGGCTCCATTCCCGCTCCATCTGTCGGAACATGAAAATGACCCTACTGGTCCACCGGGCGTTGTATTGTCCGTTAAGTGTCCGTTAATGTTAATTGTTCAGTATGTGCAACCACTGTTTGGAGACGATGTAATTCTCTCTCTCTCTCTCTCTCTCTCTCTCTCTCTCTCTCTCTCTAAAAAAAAACTCGCCCCCCCCCCCTATTTGAAATCCTGGCTACGCCTATGGTTTTATCCCAAAATTCATTCTCAAATGTTAGTTTAGTTACCGAATACATCGCTCTCTTGGCTGCGTATGGTCTGTTCGATCCAGCTGTAAAACGATGATATTCGCGTGTAAACGCCTGGAGTAGAAGTGCCACAAGCCGTTCCGAAAGATGTTATGCCAACCAAAAAGGGTGTCATTTTGCCGTTGTGAAGCAACCGAGCTTGAAGAGGACCACCGGAATCCCCCTAGAAGTATGCAAAAGTTATGTTTAAAATTTCAATCTTATCGTGAAATAAGTGCTCAATTACTGGACAGGTATCCATTCGTTCATCTCCCGCACATATCTGGTGATCTTTGATACCTGCGCGTAGTCTTCGATCCAAGGTGCCATATGTTTCGTTGCATTCAAAATTACTTATCGGTTTCAGTGTTACCTTCAAAAGCGAAGGGGTTCTTTCTTGGGCTAAAATAAAGGCTTTTGATTTAGCTGTACCTTCAATGATTGGCATGTTCAGTTTTAGTACCAAACCCAGTATCTCCCCATCCAGTGGCCTCCATTGTAGGAAATCGAACATCGTCGTCCTTCCAAAGACATGCAGGAGCTACCGTAGGATGAAGTCTGAAGATTAAAGCGACATTATTTTAAGTATCATATTTTTCTATCGTGGGACACACTCACACTACTTTAGCTTCCAGTTTCAGCAGTGCAATGTCGTTGTACGTAGCCGAAAATCTATGCTCCGGGTGTCGGAAAATGTCCACAATCCTCAATTGCTGTGCATACTGATCATCCTCGTCACTGAAAATGTTTATGTCTCCAAATCGTGCCACATCGGGAGACGTGCCACTGGAATTAAATATGGTGAGTATTATTCCCTGTTGTGGCATGAACCAATTCGAATCCTACTTATCTGTGACACAGTGCGCCGCAGTGAGAACGTAATTATCCCAAACCAATGAGCCACCGCACTTCCAGCTTATGATGCCATCTGGTTGAGTCCACCCAATAGCGGCCATGTGGGCGAATTCCTTCAAATAGGCTGGCTCCCCAAAAGCCGGAGCAACCAGGCCCTGTCTACCGTATTTGTAGTAGCGTAAATGACAATCTGGTGGTGTGATTATGCAAATGTGTCGTTGTTTACTGAGAGCACGAGTATGTATCTACGGCATGACTTTATGAACTTACCATCCAGTGAGAGTCGCTCATTTGGAAACATTGAATCGTGCAATACATCTGGGAACGGGTTAATTGGGTAGAGCTTACAGTTGCCTGGAACGGGAAGTTAAAAATTTGATTTATTAATGTTAATCATTGAAAAGTGTTAAATTATTGAATTGCTAAAAGATTAGCGAGCAGCAGGTGGTATTCTTTTACTGGATTCCCCAGTAATAATCAGCATGACTAACAGTGGAATCTTATTTGGCGTGCAGTCTGAATTAATTTTACTGATTTAGAGAATACTATTTAACTTTAACCTTGCAGTGTAGATGGACTAAAACTTAATTAACACATCATAACCTGTACCAGTTTTGGTACAAGGAGTATGCATGGTTACCAATACTGGTAGTACTGCATATTTGAGAAACTGCCATATTCGCTGCAGTTTTCTTAAATGTTACACTTACCCTAGTTAGTATACAAGAATATGATAGGCTTTCAATTAAATAACAATCTGTAGAAAATTTATTCACCTATACTTTAATCCGTAATAACTTCAATGCACTGTAGATACTTACCAGTGTGGCAAAAGACAGCTACCAATAGACAAAAGTATTTAAATCTACTTGAACACTTCATAATACATCTATTTACAAGCACGCGATAAGCAAAACACTGATCAGGAATGATCGAAGCAGCCGAGATCGACTACTGGTTGTGGCTCGAAGGCAACGTATTTACAAACTGATCCCGACAAGGCGCTGCGTTTCTCACTTGCAGTCGTTAATAGTGTTAAATGGTTTGTACACGACAAAATTTGGAGCGTTAAATATAATAACTTACAGTTTAACTGATGTTCCTTTTGCTAAGCATTAGTTTCTTTTAAAATTATCATAGTCGTTGTATTAAGTTGATGAAACCACTATCCGACTCGATTCTCGTGTGTCCATGCTATAAACACTGTCAGATTCAGCCTTGGTTCTAAACAGGTTAATCTTGCTATGCGATTGAATCTTTTGTTGGGATAACTTTCAATATCGGCGTTTTTGGGATGGACTGAAACATTGGAAAAAGAAGACCAGAACGTTTTTGATATTGATATTGAATCCAAGAGTCATGCTGGTTAGAGTTTACCGCCGTCAGTGCTCTTTCTGCTTTCGATTTGGATGGTTGATTTTTTTTGTTTTTTGTTGTTGTTGGGGCGTAGAACCACTGCGTCAACTGAGCTGAACTTTTGTGGTATACCCCTGTTTACTATTCTAATTCGCATCTTAAAGCTAGATCACCATTTGTCAAGTGACCAGTCAGGCAAAATTGAGTTTATAAAACCCACCACCTTTCCAGGATTTGCAGTCCAAATTTCTTTAGGTTGCATATAGCCACTGTACAGAAATTTAAGTCTGCTCTTGTACAAAACATCACAACTGCAAAGCAGATGTTCCTAGGTTTCACGTTCTATGTTACAGAAACGACAGATATCATTCTGAACCTGGTCAATGTTTTTCAAATGATATCTACTCGGGCAATGTCCGGTTACTAGGCCAGTATAGGTACAAAGAACTCTCTTATTGAGCTCCAGAAGCTTTTTATTGATTGTAACATTTGGAATTATAAACCTTTTCGCTTGAACATACTTTGTGGTGATCAACCAATTGGTCATCACCCTTTGCACTTCCCAAGATTTTAATTCCTTTTTATGGCACAGTATGATATACCGCAGAATGGTTCTGGGCCAATAAACTGTGCATTTGAACCTTGTTTAGCAAGCTCGTCTGCCCTTTCATTGCCTTCAATGCCACAGTGTCCCGGAACCCAGAATAAATTTACCGAGTTCTCTTGGCACACCTTTCGCAATGAAAGAATGCATTCCCAGACAAGTTTGGATGTGCATTTATAATTACTTAACGCTTTGAGTGCCGCTTGGCTGTCTGTAAAAATACAAATATTTGCATATCTATATTTCCTCTTCAGACAAACGTTAACACATTTTATTATAGCAAAGATCTCCGCTTGGAATACCGTTGGATAGTTTTCCATCGCCACTGAGATTTCTACCCCAGGGCCGAAGATTCCTGCTCCCGTTTTTGTTCCAATTTTTGAGCCATCTGTGAAGAATTTTATGGAGCCATGGCGAACAGTGGGACCTCCGACTTCCCAATCTATACGTGACGTTTCACATATGTTGTAAGGGATGTCATGGTTTTCCACAGGTTTCATATACATCACTGGCCCATTTTGAAAGCTGGATGGATACTAGCCGTTGAAGTTTTGTAAGCTTTTTCTGTACAGTAGCCTCTTTTGTTTTTGGCCACCACACAAGAGAAGCATACGTTACTTTTGGACGTATTATGGATGTATAGATCCACATTATCATTTTTGGTCTTAGACCCCATTTTCTGCCAAATGTTTTTGAGCATATCCAGAAAGCACTGGTTGCCTTACCGATCACACACTCAAGATGAGCGTTCCAGTTCAGTTTGGCATCCAGTATCACTCCTAAGTATTTAACCTGTTCAGTAAGATGAATCTTTAATCCTCCTAGCTGAAACGCTTTTAGACTAAACTTCCTTTTCCTAGTGAAAGGTACAATTACTACTTTTGATGGATTTATGCTAAGGCCCTCCTTGATACACCAAGACTGGGTAAATTTTAGGGCCCATTGCATTCTTTCTGAAATGATGTTGTCAAATTTTCCCCTCACTATAATGACTATATCGTCTGCAAAACCTACAACCTCGAAACCTTTTTCCTCTAAGCTTCTTAGAAGATCGTCTACAACTAAGGACCACATTAGTGGTGAGAGGACTCCTCCTTGGGGACAACCTTTCGTTGCCCGTACTGTAATAGACGTACTTCCCAGCTCTGAAGTGATTTCTCTTTTTGCGAGCATGGTATGAACCCAGTTAATTATGTTTATGTCAAAGTTCCTTTTCTTCATGGCACGAGCCATAGACGAATAGGAAGCGTTGTCGAAAGCTCCTTCAATATCTAAGAAAGAACAAAGTGCTATTTCTTTTACCGATAGAGCTTTTTCTACCTTTGAAACCACACTATGCAGTGCCGTAACTGTTGACTTACCAGACTGGTAAGCAAACTCGAACTCAGATAGTGGATGCTTGTTCATGTAACTTGAATAGATATAATCATTCAACACTTTTTCCATAGTCTTTAATAGGACTGATGAAAGACTAATGGGTCAGTATGATTTAGTGTTGTTGTTTTATTTAGGGAAAAATTTTACTTGTGTCATGAAGTTGGAATATGGTTGAGTCTTAAACTTGCCTTAACAATCTCAATTAATGGCGAGATCAACACTGCTTCGCCGTTTTGAAGTAATGCTGGAAATATCCCGTCCATTCCTGCAGATTTGTAAGGCTGAAAAGATCTCAACGCATTTTCTACCCTGGCTTTCTCAAAGATTTTATCAGCCAAGGATTTTTGGATTTTCTTATTTCTCTATTGTACTCAGTAAGTGCACTCCTTTAAGGGGTCCAATCTGAGGTTCTTTTCGCTTTATTAAACAATCTACGAGACGTTTTACGCAGACGTTCCAATTTAGAGTTCCACCATGGAACATCCCTGTTAGAAGTCGAATTTTTGATAGGACAACTGAAAGCATTTAAAATCTTATCATTTACCTTTCGGGAAAACAATTCCAATTTCTGAACAGAATCGATCTTTCCACCTTCTGTAAATAACTCCGAATTCAAACACTGTACATATTGATCCCAGTTAGTTTTCCTAGGGTTTCTAAACGTAGTAGTTGACCGATTCCCCTCACTCCATTCAAACATAATGTGTCTATGATCTGATAATGACGTTTCTTCAGATACTTCCCAATTTGCAATTCTTTCATAAATTGCACTATTGCACAATGTTAGATCTAAGACTTCTTGTCTAATAGCATTTAAAAAGGTAGGTACGTTTCCCTTATTGCATATGTCTATATTATTTGATGAAAGATATTCCTATAAGCACTCCCCTCGACTGTTGATATCCGTACTACCCCATACGGAATGATGTGCGTTGGCGTCACAGCCAATGATGAATGACTAATTACTTAGTACTTGACAAATGAATCGATCTCAGGAGGAGGCACCTCAGGAGCATCACCCGGAAAATAGGCTGAAGCCACTATGACCTCAGTTTTTCCTCTGGTGGTAGGCACCTCAACCATGACCGCAACAATGTCCCGTTTGACGAATTCTGTAACGGGATAGCAATTCAGTGTTTTATCAACCAAAACAGCAGTTCTAGGCGTACTCTGCTTTTCATCATAGAACAGCTTACAGTCCTGTGATTCAATACCAAGTATTTTTCCTTTATTGGTCCATGGCTCTTGAATTAGTACCACGCCCAGCCCCTCTTTTCTAAACCTCCGACTCATAACAGCAGATGCTCCTTTTGCATCATGGAGGTTCACCTGCAGGAACTTATTTGGTTTCAGTTAGTTGGTTAGTTGGATGGTTGATAGTTTTGTTAGTTCCCGTGATTGCCTTCTTCTTTACGGCATTGTTATCAATTTGCATTGTTCTTGTTTCATCAGCCCGGTCGCATTTGTTGAAACAGCATTGTACGAGTTGATGTTGATAGGGATGTAAATTCAGGACAAAAAAAAGAGACGACCTATTTTTTTCTTCCTTTTCATTATTTTGAAAATTGTTACTCTTCTTGTTTTAAACTTTGAAATGTGTAAACCTGTACAAATACATTTATTGCTAAAAATTTTTTTTTCTTCTGCTCGCTAATTCATCACTTCATTCGAGCGCTTCATATCACGTTATTCTACCACTTTCAACTTTTGAACCAAACAAAAAATAAAGAGGTTTTCACGGGTTCCTAAGAGAAAAAGTGCAAAATTTAGTAAAGTTTTAGAAAAAATCTAGGGTTTTTTTTCATTAGGGCGAATCTACAATTGAGAGATTCTCTCCGGGCTCGCTCTATTTCATTCATAAACCAATCACCTTTACGTTTTACATTCTACTATTTGTAGAGTATGCTAGCCAGCACTGTTGTGTTTCGATCTGTACTAAAGAATCCCTCGAACGTTTTATAAGGGCGCTGTAATGAATGAAAGAGAGCGAACCCGGAGAGAATCTCTCAATTGTAGATTCGCCCTAATGAAAAAAATCCCTAGAAATAGTAACTGGTTGATCCAGTTTTAAAATCAATCCGCGTTGGAAATAGTTTTACTTCTAGGAAGAAATAAGTTTTGAGATACAGTGTGAAATTGGGAATTAGTGCAACGTCTAATCATTTTGATGCCAATCATATGCGCAAATTTCCGAAGCGCGTAAAGATCGAACAATCAGGAAATCATCCGTAACGAGCATCTACCGATGCCGAGCGAGCTCGTTGTTATATCACCAAATAGTATTTAAGATGCTCATCATAGAATTTCTTTACACACATACTTATTTACTTGCATCCATTATTTATCCAACGTCCCATAAGAACAGAACTTACGCTGCTATGTTCTGCTATGAAACCAATGAAAATGATCTAACCTGTTGAACATAATAATGCATCAAACGGTTTAACGTAGTCTACGTCAACCAGTCGGTCGTGTGTTATACACAACCCCACTGATTTTTTTTCTTACTGTAATTCCCCAGTTTTAATCAGTATGACTAAGATTGAAATCTGATTCAGCGTGCGGTATGAATTAATTCTACTGATTTATAGATTATTATTCAACTTCTACCTTGCAAGGTAGACGAACCAAAACTAGAGCACCTAATGAAATGTACCGGTTATGGTATGAACTAGTAATGGTACAAGGAGTATGAATGGCTACCATTACTGGTAGCACTGCAGATTTGGGAAATTGCCATATCTGCTGCATCTCCACTGGTACGCCTACCCTAGTTAGTATACAAAAATATGATAGGCTCTCATTTAAATGAACTGTGTAGAAAAAATATGCACCTATATTTTAAACCGTTATAATCCGATGCACTATAGATACTTACCAGGGTGGCAAAAGACAGCTACCAATAGACAAAAGTATTTAAATCTGCTTGAACACTTCATAATACATTTATTTACGAGTACGCGGTAAGCAAAACACTGATCAGGAATGATCAAAGCAGCCGAGATCGACTACTGGTTGTGGCTCGAAGGCAACGTATTTACAAACTGATCCCGATCCGGCCTGCGTATCTCAATTGTAGTTGTAGTCGTTAACAGTGTTAAAAAATGTATACACGACAAAATTGGGGCGTTAAAGATGATAACTTACAGTTTAATTGTATATTCCTTCTGCTAAGTATTTGTTTTTTTTTTAAATTATCATCGTTATTATATTAAGTTGATTAACCCTCCAGCCAACTCGATTCTAGTGTATCCATGCTACATACAATGTCAGAATCGGCCTTGGTTCTAAACAGGTTAATCTAGCTATGTGATTGAATTTTTTTGTGGAGATCGGCGCTGTTTGTATGAACTGATAAATGTTTGCTAAGAGTCGCGTTGGTCGATTCCGATGTTTAAATAAGAAGAGCTGGACGTTCTTGACTGATATTGAATCCAGTAGTTATACCGGTTGTAGCTTACCCCCATTAGTGATACACAAATACAGTTGAACCGGCTTGAATGATGCACATGGGTTGTTTTAGTAAACCTGCGCTATTATAAGAATATCTTAGAGACGACTTCTCGAGTAATTCATGATTAGGGCCTAAAAGCCAATTGTAAACAACGACTTTAAACGACGAGTTCTTTCGAATCCCAAAACACTCTCGTAAAGCGATAGCAACATTTGTTAGAGGAATGTTTGCTCTACCATATAGTGTTATTGGGTATCGTAGAAATCTTGTAGTTCGTGAGCGATTTCAATTTAAAGACATTGTGTTTACCATTTGCTTTAGGCCCTCAACATGAATTACTCGAGACTTGTAAATTAAAAACCAGGCTATTTGCGTTGAGTAGAGAGTATAAGGGCTGATTCATCCCTGTTTTTTCAAATTTTATAGGAATGACTTAAGGAATTGCGTAGAAGCTGACAATTGAATCTGGAGCTGAAAAAAAATTCCAGATTACCGCCATCGGTGTTAGATAAGGAAATGTTAAATATGCAACAATATGGGGATTTTTGGAATGGGAATTGTGTGAAGATGTCAAAAAAACGATATCCGATGCCATCTAGGATTAAAAAAATGGTGGCCGTTGGTTCCTAAAAGAAGGTGAAATAGTCAGTTAGGTAGGTACAGAAGAAAGTACTGTGCATTATGGAGAAAGTGGTGGCCAAAAATCTAAAAATTGACTTGTTTTGAATGACATGTATTATAAAACATTTGATAGTCAGATAGTTCAAACCAAGATTCCCAACATTTCAGCCCTCTGTGATGAAAACTCATTGCGCCACAGACATCAGACTTGGGAAAATTGTGAAAATTGTAGAAAAAATGCATTCGAACAAATGCAATTTTCTCAGCGAATAACGGTCCAATTTTGGAATTTAATAAACCGTTAAAAAGGTGATTGTCTAAACTTTAAAATGAATATGTTGTTGAGGTTGTACGGTAAATTAAAATTAGTAAAAAATGGGCAATTATTGAAAATAATGATTTTTTTTGCCTAAGTTCTGCCTATATCTAACGAGCAGGGCCGAGCTGTCAAGAGACCACCACCACAGTTTAGTTTGGGGTCTATACTATTTGCGGAACGAAAATCCAGCTGCAGATAGCTGCGGATGAGCGTCATTTTGGCACAAGGTCGAAATAATTGATTTTTTTTTGTTAATTACGATTATCGATTATGCGAGCATAAACCAAAAAAATCGTACAAATTAAACACTGCTTGAAAAGTGGAACTGTTAAATGTCAAATTTAGTCTTAAAAATGTTACACACTTAATTATTATTGGGTAAAAACAGACCGAAAATTATCATTTCATATAGAAACTGTATCTACCCAATTGGACTAAAAAGTTTTCACGATAACCTTGTTTATATATTCTAAAGGAAATACTCTGTTCATATGCCACTTTACAGTTTCTACCAACTATACTCAGTTATATTTATTTTCCCAAAAACTATTATCTACCTACTACATACTACCTACTTGCATTTAAAAGACGAGGAAAATATTTTCAGTTCATAAGTTTGTTATCGGCTTTAACGCTGACAACGTGTATATTGTGCAGTAGTTATTTAATCGAAAAAAAAAATCTGAAAAGAGTTGTTTGTGATAATATGGAACATAGGAGCATCGTGTTACTTTTTGATCCAAAAGAATCTCAAATAGTCAATGCAACAAAAGCATTTCAATATATCAAGGCAAAATATAATACTGATCTTGCCAAAGAAGAACGACTACTAAAAAAGTTGAAGTACGTAGCACAACATTTTTACAATGCGTGGCGAAAGGCTCACCGCAAACAAGAGTGCTTTGAGAAATACAATAAGGATTGGCTCGACGGTCATTTGGAACTTGCAGAGTACATCGCAGAAACACCTTCATCGTCAACTGGCCGTGGATGTCCACAAAAACAATTTGATGAACTTGGGGATGAAGGTAAGGGAAGGAAAACCGGTGAAATGTTGGGGGGTAATGTTGACACTTTTGGAAAGGCTCTTTTAAAGGGCGATACGGTCAAAATTTGGTCAATATCAACTTGACGTATTTCTTTCAATTTTGCATTTAAAAAACCTGAACAACCCTCATTTTGAAGGTGTGTGTGTGTGTATAATGTTGCTCCTATTTTGATTTTGGAATTCACTCTTCAGTTGTCAAAATGCCGTCCAAGCAAGAAGAGCAGCGTATCAAAATTTTGCTCGCGCATCGCGAAAATCCGAGCTACTCGCACGCAAAGTTGGCAAAATCGCTAAAAGTTGCCAAATCAACCGTTACAAATGTAATTAAAGTGTTTGGGGAACGTTTGTCGACAGCCAGGAAGTCTGGATCGGGGGGAAATCAAAAACCGGAAGCCGCTGAGACGACAAAGAGAGTTGCCGGTAGTTTCAAGCGAAACCCTAACCTATCTCTCCGAGATGCCGCAAATAAGCTGGGTGTATCGTCTACAACCGTGCATCGAGCCAAAAAACGAGCCGGACTATCGACTTACAAGAAGGTAGTGACTCCAAATCACGATGATAAACAAAATACGACGGCCAAAGCGCGATCCCGGAGGCTGTACACGACGATGCTGACGAAGTTTGACTGCGTGGTAATGGACGACGAAACCTACGTCAAAGCCGACTACAAGCAGCTTCCGGGACAAGAGTTTTATACGGCAAAAGGAAGGGGAAAGGTAGCAGATATTTTCAAGCACACGAAACTGTCAAAGTTCGCAAAGAAATATCTGGCTTGGCAAGCCATCTGTACCTGTGGCTTGAAAAGCAGCATTTTCGTAGCTTCCGGGACTGTCAACCAAGAAATTTACGTGAAAGAGTGTTGCCTTTCCTGAAGAAACACGGTTGTTCCGTACTGTTTTGGCCGGATTTGGCATCTTGCCATTACGGTAAAAAGGCCATGGAGTGGTACGCCGCCAACAACGTGCAGGTGGTTCCCAAGGACAAGAACCCTCCCAACACGCCCGAGCTCCGCCCAATTGAGAAATACTGGGCTATTGTCAAGCGGAACCTAAAGAAGACCAAAAAAACTGCTAAGGACGAGCAGCAGTTCAAGGCAAACTGGCTTTCTGCGGCGAAGAAGGTGGACAAGGTTGCTGTACAAAATCTGATGGCAGGGGTCAAGCGTAAGGCCCGGCAATTCGGATCTGGAAAAGCGGAAGCCTAATTGAATATTTTTCCTGAATTTTATACTAATTGAATTTGAAAAAGAAATTTAATTTGATTTTTTAAATAAACGATTTCACCGATTTACACGCGTTTTCCCTTGACCAAATTTTGACCGTATCACCCTTTAGCCACAAGAAAAATTGCATATAGACATGGCGATTCAAATATGGTGAATTTGATTGGCCATGTTCTCAAAAATCGTGAAAGTGCATCTAAGATGTTTACGACTCTCAAAGATTTACATGGAACGAATGTCACCTGAAGAGGCATTCGAATATTTTTTAGGCTGCGATTTTACTAAATATGCATATGAACAAACAGTGAAAAATAACCCATCAAGGTGTCCGAGCTACCATGTAATCAAGAGCATGAAAAAAGTTTGCTCACCTTAGCCAAGTCAATCGAAGAGTTATCATCAAAAACTCAGGTAGACATAAATATCCCCATGTTTTTCCAGTACACCAACTTTAAATGTTTCTTTCTTTTCATGTCAAATTATAGGCACTCATGAATCATACAGCAGAAAGAATCATTCAGAGGGTTTTGTAGACAAACAATTCTTCACCAAAATACCATGTTGTATACTCTTATACAACATATTTAAAAAAAAATGGGGGGAGGGGGGTTCGATCTTGGCTGGAGGGGGGGGGGGGGACTTCCACCTCCACCTTTTCTATTTAATCTTATGCACAGCAACCTTATTCTTGTTTTGATTTGCATTTGAACTGCCCCTAAAATTAAAAACAAACGTTCAAGTTTATTGTTCAGGAATACGTAGCTCATTACTGGGTTAAATACTAGTTACACCTTCCGGATGCGATGAAAATACATAAATATGACTAATTTTATGCTAAACTTACTAGAATACTATCAAAAAATGCGGAAACAACAAAAAAATATTGTCGGCCACCACTTTGTATGGAGCCGCCCCATAGTGCTGTGTCTGTAAAGTTCACCACGCTGTCATATTGAAATAATTTATGACTTTTATTATGCAAGTATGTTAAAATTGGCAAAAAATTGAGGATTTTTTTTTAAAAAACCCCCCCTTGATAAAAACCCCTCCCCGGTAGTAAAAAAAAACTATTTTTTTTTTAAAGGGGGAAATTTTTTTTTTTTGGTTTTTGGGTGGTGGGGGGGGGCGCTTATTAATAATGGTAGATATTTTTTTTTTTGCTTTTTTTTGAAAATAAAAATATACATTAGTATTATCTCATCCACATGTGAACCATTTAAGGATAGTCACTTTTTATCGATAGGCCTAATTCTAGATCCATAAACCAAAATTAGAGGAGTTTCCCTTATGTTTCTTCAGTCCTAGTTTATCCATCTGATCACAAAATAATCTGAAAATTTGACAAATTAACATTGTCTGATTTTTTTTTTAAAGTTTTGTTTCTGAATGTTTTTGAACTTTTTCAATAGTAAAAACTACAAGGGACATCCCAATGGGGTTGTACGCAAAGGTGACGTAGGACTACGTAGCGATGTGTAATGAATGTTATTATTTTTCACGACGGACAATCCTAAAGCACAGCCCCCAGCACTTCCAAAGACATGCCAACTCTCTTTTTCACTGATTTTGATGAATTAGATTAATGTTCACACATCGATAGCATGAATACGCCACTAACCTCTTCCAACGGTGAAAATGAATCAATAAATGCTAAAGTCAGACTTATAGGAACTTTTTGACAGAAAAGCACTGCACTCTCTTTATGACTTCTGCTGTCTGCCTCGCCTTGCAATGTAATTTGTAAATTTGATCAGTCGATAGATCATTATACTTTTGCACATTTGTACATTGACAATATTTCCTCTGCCTTTCATCTGAGTCCCTCGTGAAAGCCTTGAGAAACTTTCCCAATTAAATTTTATTACCATTATCCATTGGAGACGTTTCTCATTGCAAAAGTCATACCCAATGATCCCTTAAAGTTGTGAAGTTTCATCAATTTGCATCTGTTAGAAGTTTGCCAAGGAGCCTCGGGTGTCCTAGTCAATAAAGACTAGACTTAACCACCGGCGTCGGGCTCGATTTTTCTTGAAATTTGAACAATTAAATTTAATTATTTCATACGCAGTCTTCAAAGGGAATCTCCATAATCTCCATTTCAACATTTGTATATTTGAGGGAAATTAAACATGTTTCTGAAGTTTATTTAAAAAAGCAAAGCTTCTAGGTATGAGTTATTCTGGTGTTATTTTTCAGTAAGAAACATTAATCAAGCACAACAGAAACTTTTGTGCAGTGTATCAAGGAATAAAATATTTATTACATTCAAGTTAGCATACCGAAGAGCCTTACAAAAAGTTGTGAGCCGGTTAAATGCTCAACATTAAAGCGTAAACACAACAAAAAACAAGAAAAAGAAAGCAAACGAAAAATAAGAAGAAGAATAAGTTTTCAAAGTATCTATTTAAATATTTTTAACGCCCTTCCTTCTTCCCGGTCGAAAAAATGTTTTTCTTCTGGCTCCTGCTCTTTGAAGTGTATGTTCAATTGAAGCCCACGATTAGGGCGAAGTTTTCCAGACGCACTTCACGCTCTGACAGCTTGGAAATTTATTTTTTTCTTTAGGGAGCATCAAATACAACGTACCATCAGTGGTGAGGGTACTTAAAATTGTGACAATGCTATCGGTACTAGAAAAAGTCGGACAATGATTTCAAAAAGGAGGGTTGGAAAGTTTCAAACTTGTAGATGTTTTATTTGAATAACCCCTCCGTTATCCATGTTTATCGTGCATACATAGGTATGTTTCGACGATTTTCTTTACAATCCTCCTTAGTTCCGCTAATGTTCGTAGGATAGCTATAGCTTTTCGGAAGAGGATATACGATTCGATTAAATAACCTGATAGCACCTAGTCAATCAATGGAGTAATAAGAAGAAAATAAATACTCAACTTGAGAAACATGGATCCATTCTTCGTTCACCGGAAGCAAATGCAAACGAAATCGGTAGGATACGTATCACTATCGTTCCATAAAGAACACACAAAGCCGATTAAGAGATCATCGGCTTACGGCGTTGAAGCAATTTTCCTAAGTTTTTTCCCATTCCATGCATCTTCGTACACTCTCTATTCTTGGGTTACATCCTTGGCAGACGATTTCATTCTGGAACGAATGCCTTTATGAAAAGGGCGGAGATATGCCACCGTTGTTATTGGCAGGATACCCATATACCATCGCTAGCGTTTAACTTTAACCGAGAGCAAATTATGTTGCTACTGAAAGTTTTGGCAAACCTTTGTGGCTCTGCATTTAGGTATTACGTTCTGCTCCAGTGGTGTTGTATGTGTATAAAATAATATGAACTGCACTTTTCTGTTTCCTGTTCATCTGGATCCTCGTTAGCATAGTAAGTTTTAGTTTGGTTTTAAATCAAAACCATGGTTGAGGCAGAGAGTTCGAATCTCGGTTCGATCGGTTATGTCTCGAATGCTGGAATGATTCACTATCGGAGAAGTGTTAGAAAGATCAGTTCGGTGTGATGTGATCCAATAAGGACGTAATAATAAAAAGTAAGAAGATTCTCATTACAACTTTCGCGCCAGCCGTGGCACAGTTTAGTACCTACCAGGCGGCAGACAGACAACATTTATCTCGTTCCGTTCCGGAAAATGGTTGCTTGTTCGAGCTATGCAAGCACATGCCGTCAGCACACATATGTACATGTAAGTACTGGGTATAGTGCCGTCAATTACCCATCCATTCCAGCGGCATTCTGGTGTGCTTAAAAAGACATTTGGATGCTAGTCAAATCAATAAACTTTCATGTTTTATGGCCGTAATATTGCAACTTCTGTACGACGACGACGATGACGACGGCGACAACGCTGGCTGTGGCTGCTGGTGTGTCTGAAGAAGACATTCTCGAGCGGAATGCCTGCCGAAGTTTTATGGTTCAAATGTTAGTTGGCCATATAACTATGACTGTCGGTGAAGTGGTTAACTGTCGGATTCAATTTCTGAAAACGCGGGAGCAAGGAAATGGAAAAAGGTAGTTGGTAGAACTAGTACAAGATGAAGTGATTAAATTGAACTTCTTGTTCCATAAATCTTGTGCACGTTTTTCAAACTATACTTCATACGGTTGTAATTACTTTGTTAACAATATAATCTCTTTGAACGTTTTCCTTGTTTTTGAACGTTGACTTACAATCTTTATTTTCACTGGCGTGGATGAAAAAGTCAGATGTAAGTGTTGATTCCTCAACTTTTGACTAGAAATACATCTTACACATTTTGATCTAACTCTAAGTGAATTGATCAGTGCCTAAATTACTAATTTTAACAATGCTTTTAAGTACAGTGCATACAGTTCCTTGAACAAAAGTTTTTAGCAAAGAGTTAAAATATCGTACTTCAGTAGTGTTTAGTGCATACATCCACTACTAAAACAAATTGTATGTATTGAAGTGTACACCGTATGATCATTATCACTTTAGTCTTCATACCTGTCGATTCAGCTATAACTTTTTCTTTTTACTTGGATTTACAGGCTTATCACAACTAGCTTATTGCCAGTTTTAAAGGTAGTGTTGTAAATGCTCTTTTACATACTCTTATCCCGCTGAAGCAGGATAGCTTTCTCCAGTGAAGATACTGAATGTGCAATAACTAGACACAGTATCGATCACTAAGGGTGAACAGAAATTTACCCCTTCAGACTCGTTTCGTGAGACCTCCCTCAATACGTCGAGTTGGAAAAACTTCGAGTACCTGTGAGGTTGTTTGTACCTCGGTTCATGATCTGCCAAACATGCAAGCAGATGGGGCATACGACCTCACAAGGCACGCTGCTCTAATTGCGGGGAGAAACGTGAGGATGGTGCCTGTGCAGACAGTACACAAAAATACGCTTTTTGCAAGGGATATCCTCCTTATGCTCTCTCGTAATGCCCGGCATATTAACAACGCGGGGAAAAATTATAACGCTCGCTAAAACAATTTCGCTTTTCGCAGAATCCCTATCACCCAATGCAAATTCAAATCCCATTGCTCCTTTGTCAGATGACGAGTCTGACTTTGATTTGGCTGAAGAGGGAACATCTTTCAGCTTTCCGGAAGGTGCTTTGCGTAAGCGAAGACGCGTCGGTCCGCGGAGAGATTGAATTATTGAATGTATTTTTCATTACCGTTTTGCAAATGAACATTATACCAAATTCGAGCGGATATGATTCATACAGCGTTGTATTCATTTAGCTTGTGTCTGATTTTACAGTTCAATCCTTGTCATTACTTTATCATTACTCACAATATTATTATATTTGATAATTGTGGTTTTATTGATTTTATTTCATAGATGAGGTTATAAAATCAGTATCAAGCAGCAAATAGTGACCAGTAAATATGAGTAAAATAAAAGTAAATTTCAGTAAGTAAATTTCAATAGATGTAACAAACTTTTTCAGGATACTTCAAACCGAGATTTTTGTGAATTGCTGCTATCACTTTACTATCACTACACTTACTGTCACTTTAAATTTCAATTTACGAGGATTTAATAATGCAACAAGAGGTAGGTTGGGTTTTCGGTAAGTGAACGGTTGGAAGCGCATTGACTTACTGTAGCTGCTCTTTACATAGTCAAGTAATTTAATTTGTATAGTGTAAAATTCCATGTAAATTATTCAAGTTGAAATTTGTATAGATAGCAATTGGGTCTTTCATGATGTCTTTCAATATGAGAAGAGTGAGACCTTGTAAAAACCAGCACAGTATATGCAGTTAAGCTCTTGATCCATTCATATTGGATCAGTCTATAAAAGTAAATTAGTCCTATACGAATAACATGCAGCGGAAGATGTGTTGGAAAGTAGTATCCCTTGATTTTATCATGCAACATAGAGACTGATATGCTTTTATGGTAAGTTATTTGAAATGTAATTTTTTGGTAAGATCCTTCCTCATTTTATTGCCCACAACTATATTATTAGGAACAGTAGAAATTTGCAATATCCCTGTACATTTACTAGTGCAAATAAAAACAAATAAAATGTGTTAATTGTTCAGTATAGCCGTGGAATTTTCTTTTTGTCTTCTTATTTTTTTATTTTTTTTCATTTTATAAGTCATTTATGCTAAAAATTTCCACTGTTCCTTTAACAACTATATAACGGGGATTGCCCAAGGGGGGTAGCCTAAGGCAGTCGAAGGATTTGTTGACTGGACAAGGGTTCGTGGAGTCGCCAGTCCCTTGTCATGCGAAGACACGCGGCCTTCTGGCCGTAGTCTTCCGAAGGTCCTCACTGAGATCGGCTGACCCTGCTACAAGAAGCCATCACGTAGGCTATTCTCTCAGAACAACCTGCAGCCATAGGTAATCCTTGCACTGATGGTGGGTTCTTATCACACATCACATCACATCACATCACCTGATGACTAACAAAATAATGAATTTTAACAGACGCGTATGATTCCCCCCCTTTCACTTGTAAGCCGAAGCAAACGCAAACAACGAAATCGCTTGCAATCTTTCATACAACAGACTAGATTCAGGCGTATCTGGCTTGAATTTAGAAGAAATATCCCATGAACTTGTGCCAAATCTAGCATTCCATTTCTGTGCATTAGATAACGGCAAAGGGTAAATGCACCCTTCTTTTTGCGGAAATGCTCCTTAAACTTTGGAAAAATGCTCCTTAGATGCGTTTGCCCGGTATAATGCAATCGGAGGTATTAACCTTCTGGTTAGCGCTTTCCGGTTGTTTTGACCGGTTGTTTTGGTTGAATCTTGAAGAAACTTAAGACCCGCCAAAACAACCGGCAAGCGCTAACCAGAAGGTTAATACCTCCGATTGCATTATACCGGGCAAACGCATCTAAGGAGCATTTTTACAAAGTTTAAGGAGCATTTCCCCAAAATGAAGGGTGCATTTACCCTGCTGCCATTAGATAACGCAGAATATTATATGCAGAGCTGGTAAATCTCACTGTCACGAGAAGAAACAAACTATGATGAGCTTTCTTGTCATTCTCACACCATCATGCAGTCATGAGATTTTTTCTCATACGATTTTGTTTCACAAATTTCTAGCTAGTCTACATGAAATTGATCAGCAATCATATGAAATCGACAGAGTGGACATTATATTTGAAGTTTTATGATGATAATTTCAATTATATCAATAAATGTTTTTGAAATAGTGAAGACCCAAACACTGTCACGTGCATGACGAAAAAATCGATGAGATTTAGAAGAAAATCTCCATCATCGTTTTCTCGTCCGATGAGACGAGACGAGATTTCAGACGTATTTTGGTTAAATTCGCGGATCATTTTTCATTGAAAATGACATTTTCCAGCTCTGATTATATATTTCTTTCAAAATGTGTAGTGAGAACAATCACGGGGTCAATAACAGCTCTTTCCAATAGTACAGGATCAAACCCCATTCCAAGAACATTGAAAACGGTGAAAAATTCCTCGTGGTTGCGCTTGTTTTTTTTTTTTTTAAATAACGTTTTGAGTCAATCTTTCAATCTTTAATGCAATAAGGTTCTTTTCTATTTGTAAAAACATATTCGTAGCTCTTCATATTGTTTTCATACAATGCACGAATGTTCTTTCTGTATCAACAAACGCTTCGTTGAGAGTTGCAGTTGATTGGTATTGTAGACGAAGCTAGCTTCAATAATAGTAAGATTCGTTGCAAAAACACCGAAAAGATTCGTGGGTCTTACTTCGATTTCGTAATAACAACTAAATTTAATTTTCAGTGCAACTCATTATGAAAGAAATTTCACTGGAGGGCAGCAGAGACCACACGAATATATTAGTTAAGATCTAAGCTGTCGTTCAGTGTTAGGAAAAAGATTCCAATGACGTATTTGTTAACGAAGTATTAATTACCGTGAAGCAGGGTAACATTGATCAGTGGGGTAATATTGATTGTTTTGGGTTGCGTTTTAATTCGATATGTAGAAAATAGTCAGTAAAATATATCGATAATAATCTCTATTGTATTTGATCATGTTCATGATCATGACTCCATTGAATGATTTAACGTGTTTCTGAAAAAGAAGATTCATCATGTTGTACAGCATGGCCTGCTTAGTAATCGAACAAAATTTGGGTTTATTTCGAATTTAAATTAACTAATTAACTAATTTGAAAACAGTTTTCAGAACATTAAACGAATAATTTGTCACGGTTCCGCTTACTGTTTTGGCGATTTTATCCAACCAACTTTTCATCTGAGCTGCCGTTTTGAAGACTTGGGACTGGATGAAGGGCAGAATTCGCTTCTGGGAATATTTGGTTTTGTTAACCCCCGAGTTCATGATTTTTTCAATGACGAGATCCTTCGTCTTCTGGCCGTAACTGCAAATTCGCTGCCGGATCATACATATAAGTGCGAATTTAACTGACAAAACTAATTTGAATCTAACAAGGACACCTCCTCGAAGCTTCGCATTGTAAAATTTTGGTCCTGGAAGTTGTCCGAAGTTGGCCTTTATATAGGTTTTACCATCCATAAGTATGCATCCACCAAGTTCTGGTTAGCAGGTTGTCATATTTACAGCTTTCAAGCACGGGTTTTTGATTAGTTCTCGATTTATGCAAAAATTTGCGTTTCCTTTTCAGAGGGTGGAGGGGTCTCAAACCATCATAGAAATATTTCTCTTCCTCACTAACCTACACATGCCAAATTTGGTTCCTTTTGCTTGATTAGTTCTTGAGTTATACAGACACCTTCAAGAAGGCGGAGAGGTCTGAAACTACCATAAAAAACGTTTTTTGCCTTCAAAAATCTCCACATACCAAATTTGGTTCTATTTGCTTGGTTATTTCTCGAGTAATGCTGAAATTTATGTTTCATTTGTATGAGAGCCCCCCGTTTCAGAAGGGCAAGGAGTTTCGAGTAACCTTTGCCTCCAAAAACCTCTTGATGCCAAATTTGGTTCCGTTTGCTAGATGTTTTCTCGAGTTATGCAGAAATTTGTGTTTCATTTGTATGGAAGTTCCCCTGTTCCAGGAGGCGGTGGGGTCTCAAACTACCATAGAAACATTTCTTGCCATCAAAAACCTCCATTTGCCAAATTTGGTTCCATTTGCTTGATTAGTTCTCGAGTTAGGCAGAAATTTGTGTTTCATTTGTATAAGAGCCCCCCGTTCAGAAAGGGGAGGGGTCTCCAGTCATCTTAGAAACATTTGTTGGCCTTTGTAACCCCCTACATGCCAAATTTGGTTCTATTTGGTTGATTAGTTCTCGAGCTAGGCAGACATTTGTGTTTCATTTGTCTGGGAACCCCCCCCCCGTCAAAATGGGGAGGGTCTTAAACTATCATTGAAGCATTTCTTGTCTTTAAAGCCCCCACTTGCAAGTTTGGTTTCACTTGTGTTGCATTTGTTTGGGAACCCCCCCTTCCCGAGCGGGGAGTGGTCCTAAACACTGTTAAGAACCATCACCGGCCTCAAAAACCCCTGCATACAGACAGACAGACAGACAGACAGACAGACAGACAGACAGACAGACAGACAGACAGACAGACAGACAGACAGACAGACAGACAGACAGACAGACAGACAGACAGACAGACAGACAGACAGACAGACAGACAGACAGACAGACAGACAGACAGACAGACAGACAGACAGACAGACAGACAGACAGACAGACAGACAGACAGACAGACAGACAGACAGACAGACAGACAGACAGACAGACAGACAGACAGACAGACAGACAGACAGACAGACAGACAGACAGACAGACAGACAGACAGACAGACAGACAGACTTGCTGGAGCAATAAATTTTGCCTGACGGTGCAGGAACGTTCGGGGGTTGAATGGGCTGAAATTTTCAAGACTTTATTTTACACGTTTTAACTGAACAGGCACGTGAGTTGAATTTCGAACTCAGTTTGACAGATACCTGATTGGTACCTCCAACACTGGCAACAGCAGACATCAGGTCTTCAGGTCTTGTACGGACTGTTAGAGGCTTTAAAGAATCATAAGCAAGATAAGCGAACGCTTGAATGTGTCGTTTAAACATTTAATATTCACCTGATGATTGAAAAAAGTTAGATGAACGAGTTTTGAATATAATGTCCGGTCAGTCGAGTTCTATCTACCCTCTAATTCTGAGCAATCTCTAACATGAATAATTATTCGTAGTCGACAGCAAATGGTTTTTCTTGTTTCATGATCGTTTGTCGGAAATTACCAGTCACACCTTTCTAAACACAGTACGTGGAATCCGGATGCAGTATATTGGATGCCAAAAAGGAACAACGGAAGCATCCCAAATAAAAGAAATCTCGCGTAAGATGTGAAAAGGGCTCTCTTATTCGACTTTTCCTTCGGTTTAACACGGCTAAAGCAATGAATGTGATGCTCTGCTAACAGCGTAGCACAAGAAAAGCCGTCATTAGCTTGTGCGTTGAACAATACATTGTCTGGAAAATGATTTTTCAGTCACGTAATTCACAAAAGAAAAAGTCGATGAAGAGATTGGACAACGAAGATAGGTCGTTTTCAAATGTTTCGCAAATATGTACACTTCTGTTGGTGAATTCACGCTGCATGGCGAACGGCAATGGCAGCATCAAAAGAATGAAAAAGGTGTCTGTAAATATTCATAAACACCCCATTCCCACCCGAGGGCTCTCATTGAAAAAAGTTTTCTTTTGTTCGGTTTGGGTAGGATGTGAGCATACGGATCCCGGGCGATACATAACAGTAGAGATGAATTGCCGGTCGTTCATATGGTAACGCAGTTCTTCCATCGCTTTAGTGAATGCAGCGCTAAACTGCGGATATTATCGTTTTCGTCGACCGTGAAATGTTTATAAATATTTATCGAAAAATTAGAGCTTATGCTATGGGTGTCTCGCACCCTTGATGGGATTTGTTGATATAAGTGCGGAGAATGATGAAAAATGACAGGCAATTGAGATAAGTGAATAAGGATATTAATCGGAATATATGCTAACGTATGATCTTAGATGGGAAATGTGATTTAATGGATTTTTTTCTGAATCATTATTGATGGGTTAGGAATAAACAACAGCTCCCTAAAAGGATATAGCATCGACATGGTAGTAAACTTTCATATCCCTAACGCAAAAGTCATGAGTCCAAATTGAATCCTTCAAAAAGTCCCAATCAACTATAAATTAAATACCCTTCCAATCAAATATTATATATGAGTACCACAAGTAGCTTTGGGAACGAGCTAGAATTTAACGCGGATGAAAGTTGCGGCTACCTGTTTGCATTGGACTAGTCGTTTGCTCCATTAATTGTCCACAATTAAGTCGAAATGCACTTAAAATAAAAGAGGAGACGCTACAAAATATTAAATTTATTTGATGGAACATTTCAATATTTTTTTGATTTTTTCACGATATGGTGATTCATTAAAATGAATATATGCTTGGAAGTCAACTAAATTTCATATCATAGATGCATCTGCCTTAGGATTTTTTTTTTCAAACAGCATTCTGCTGTATCAGCACCTCGCCCGGTCCAGGAGCTGCTGACAGGATAATCATCATTATCTAGCCCTCAGAAGGGGGAAGCCATATGTTCAAGCAATGAACATAAATCTCATCCGGTCACATGGGAGAATCCAAGCGTGCAAGATGTTCCATCATCAACTCAGCAATAAACTAAGCTATTCATTGGCTATGATTTAACAAATCATGGCTAAGCCCCGAAGAAAAGATGCTACTGTTTAGGAGCCGCTCGCCAAAAGAACCAACCAGAAGGGATACTGACCGGAACTGACTCATTCATTACGACGGCATAATCGGACGCGTATCAGGCCCAGACCCAAACACCCGAAGCTTATCGAGTCCCTCAGTTTTCGGTACCATTTTATGCTTCGAATTGTTCAGTTTGACTTCCGCTTCCTGTCGTGGAAAGAACGTCTTCTTGCTTTGTGGGAATTTGCGATGAGCTGCTGGGCTGACAATAATGGATGAAGTGAAGCGTTTCTATTGGGCGAAAAAGTCTTGCTTTCGAATCCCACCATACACAATCAGATCAGTCATCATCAGAAACAGCATCAGCAGCAGGATAGCAGGCAAGAAGCACTTATAGCCTACGAGCGAAAAGGAAAAAAATAATCGCTGAGCTTTGCTAAGAAGGGAAATTGCCTGTTTACTCTGCTGACGTAATCCAAGTCGTTAGTTGGCATGGCAATATAAGCTCTATCTCATGGTGTATGGAATGTTAAACAAATCATCACTCATATTTTACCGCACAGGACGGGTGTCTACCAGATGGTTTAAATGTGAGGGAAAGCATGTACTCTTTTTCCGGATGATGCTGATCACGCGGCCGTTCGTGTTCAGGGTTGGATTTTCAAAATTTATTTAGTCTGAGAATATTGTTTTGACCTTGGCTCTTTGACGTTGGAGAAACGTGTTTACTCTATGCTTCTAGATGGTATGATAATGTCACGATGGGTGATTTATTTTGGACCGTCTTGGGCCTGATTCTGCCCTGCTCTATTATACTACTCTGCCAACGAAGCAGTTTTTTCAACTCCAACTAGGGAACAGTGGAACAGTTTGAAACAAGTGCAATAATCCATTTCATACTTATACGATTATAGCGTCTCGCTTGGTTCGTGTTGCTTTCTTCATGCAATACAGTGCACGGCTGATTTTGTCAGCCTTGATGCAGACTTCAGCTCCTTGGATTAGTGCTAATAAATTAACGATATTTTTTAGTGGAGTATCAGTGCTTCAAAGAAAAGTTAATCTGCAACTTTTGAACAAATTCAGAAATCTGGCCATTTAATCTGAGGCTTTTCCAAAGAGGTTAATTTTTTTTAGCAGCGAGTACAGGGTGTCTCACAATAGGTGTCACTAAAACAAAATGGGATTACAGCAAAACAAATCAACTAAATCATAGCATTTATTTTTCATTTGAAAGATACATATTATAGAAATAAACCATATTAATTCAATTCAAATCTCTCGCTTTGTAAACCCATCGCAGATGGCACGCACGATTTCCTGAGGAATTTGGTCCCCAATATCAACACAATGGTTCTTGAATGGATCTAAAGTAAGCCCTTTCGTAGAACCTATATGTTGAAGCATATAACACCAAACAAAGTAGTCAAGTGGGTTGAGATCCGGTGAAGATGAAGGCCATTCTTTGCTTGTGATTGAATCGGGAAAATTTTCCGCGAACCACGCTTGTGTCTTCTTTGTCTTGTGAGCTGGAGCTGAGTCCTATTGGAAACAATATGGTGTATTCCCATACAGCGTTGAAACATGAGGAAGCAGATGGTTCTTCAAAACTTGCTCGATGTAATATTCAGTGTTGATTTTTACGTTAGGTTCTATGAAAAGAAGAGGAAATTTTCCTCATGTTGTTGATTATGACTGTCCTGAAGGAGGAAGAGCTTTTCATCCGAAAATAAAATCTCGCAGTCACCGTGCCGAACCCAAAGATTTCTGCTTCTTTGGACCCTGGCATGCTTTTGACGCTCCGTCAATCCGTGAACCCATTGTTTCTTGTACGGCTTGTATTCCAGATCATGTCTGAGGAGCTTGTTTATTGAAGCAGCGGACATTTGAAATTGTTTGTTCAATTTACGGCCAGATACGGCCGGATTACGTATTATTCGCTCCCTCACACATTTGATCTTTTCTTCATTCTAGCAGTTCGTCTGGCACCTCCTTTGTGTTGAATATGGACATTTCCAGTTTCTTTGAACCGTTTCAAGGCACGAAAAACAAAACGCTTACTCACTCCGAACTGCTTAAGGCTATTGAATATCTGACATGGTCTAAGCTTTTGCAAATGAGATTTTAGAACTTGCTCCCGTATTGCTTCCATGGTAGCTGATAAATATAAACCAACGGAATCGCTTATTTATCTTCAGCGATAAGCTGTCAAAAGAATAAACTCTAAACGGGTATAATCAATTCCGCTGTTAAAATTACCCAGCTGAAATAAACCAAGACTGTAAAAAGGTGACACCTATTGTGAGGCACACTGCAATCCGATTTCGCATTTGATAGAAATAGATTGATTTGATATTGAAATAAAACATTCGAGATGGGCTACAAACAGTGCAGTGTACGTGGATGCGTGAATGATTCGAATTATTTGAACAAATCGTTTTTCATCGTTTCGGCAAAAAACAGGCAACAAAAATACTGGATGCCATTGGATTTGTTGTTTACCTGAATAACTTCATACCAAATTTCAGAAACTCAAAGCTTTGGAAACGTTTCTGCGGCAAAGAAAATCTACCAGACCATTCATACAGTAACGGGGATAATTTTTTTGATTCCGATTTCCTCAACGTAAACAATAAAAGTCAAGGGTAAGATTAAATAAATTGTTAATTAAATTAATATATTGAATCCTTTCTTTCAGCCTCCACAGATGCGTGATTCCTAGAGTTATCAAAGACAATGACGAATATTGCCCAAGGGCCTTAGACGAAGGATGTTCTCCTGCAGGATCATATCTAAATACAAAAGATACAGGAGTCGACGGAAATATACTAGATGTTGCTGGCGAGATAGAGATTTCTTCAGCAACGGTTTGCGGAAGTGCGGATGTATCACATGCTCATGTGTTGAAAAGAGTTAATCCTAGTACAGATCATGATCATGATTACATGCTGGATTCCATTAAGCCATTTATTATCGTGGAAGAACGTGGAATTTATTTGAAAAAGGAGCTTCGAGAAAATCTCTAACTATCTCTAAGAAGCTAAATCCTATTAGGAGTCTTCGAATCGAGATAGCGAATTCGAAGAAGAGGTGCAAAATTGACACAAAGATGCAATTCCAACTACAAGACCCTGAAGCTGAACGCTAGAGCTTCAAGCGAATAAGAATCGGAAATGCCAAACGTAGCACCCTGGAAGACGTGGTGTTGATGTGAATTCCCCTGCAAAGTCAGCTCTAGTGGTAATGATCAAATCTATCCGATCTAGATTTAAACAGTCCATCGGATACTTCTTTTGTAAAGATATGAAAAATGAAGATAAAGTCCATAATCGATCAATGTTGGTTGCTGATTCTGGTCACGAAATTTCATATATTTTTTCGTTAACAACAGTCACATAATGAACACTTTAATTATAAAAAATAGACTATCGCGTATTTCTTAAATGTGGTACTTACAGTAGGTTTCTTCAAAAATACAGAAAAACGGATTCCCTCGCAATTGAAAGATCAAGGAAGCCATGATTCATATAAGCCACCTGATAAATTTTTGCAAGATTTGTCAGCTATCACTTCTGAAAATCCCATCAATGCGGAAGAAACAAATCCCCAGAGAGATGAATTCTCAAATTTCGACCAATGACCAATAGGTCAAATGATTTCGGAAGTAAATATAAAGGTTGTCATTTTTGAAAGACGTATATTGGAATTATATGAGGTGAAATTTTACGCACTTGTTAAAATTAATTATTTTTTTCTGTGTACTAGAATGCCTATTTACCAACAGATGCTCGCACGCTAATGAGAACACCAAGGTCCGCGAAAATAATGGATATGAAGGACGATGGCAAATATTGGCACCACGGTTTGGAGAACGACCTCCAAAGCCGAAGCATATTATAACGGACATGGACCTTTCGATTAATATCAATATCAACGGCCTTGACCCATACAAAAGAGTAAGTTAGTTCTAATTATTTTTGACCAGTTTTGGCAAACATCCATGAACTACCTCAAGTGCAAGCCGAAGGATGCTGGCAAGTTTCTCACTCCTCTGGTAAAAGAACTCAAATCTTCTCTGGAATCTGACGTGGTTAATGAGCATTAGATATCTATTATAATCCGTGCATTTATTTGTGACACGCTTGCACGCTGTTTCATCAAATGTGTTACAAACTTTAATGGGATTTTTTTTTTAATTTCGTTGGAGTGGTGATGCTCAAAGATTAATTTCCGTCTAAATATTACTATCAATTCTTGTTACTCTTTTGGGCAGTTTATTTTTTTCCAGCTGAGGCGAAAAAGGTTTTCCTTCCGGATGCAAAAATGCTGTTCCCAGACTTCATATCTGAATTCAAGAAATCGTAAGGATCAGAATTTGCAACAAGTAATGTTCATAATCTCTGTCAAATAACAGAAGAAGTTGAGAAATTCGGGGAGGATTATCTACATTCATCAAAGAAGCTAGTAAAAGCAGGACAAAATCGGCTTGTGCGGGTAACTAATTGAGAGTTAGAAGCTGAAAGTATCTTTAAGGTGTCAAATGAATCTATTTATTCCTAAAATTATCAGTGTTGTCAATAATGAAAAAAACTGTAAGCTATCGTTTTCAAGCTTCATTATAACTACTAAATTTGTTGACAAATGGTTTCTTACCAATGACTTGAAAGTAGTAGGGATGACAGCACTTTGTGAAATAAATGGGGACGTGATGATCGAAGGTCAACATTTATTTCAAAACCAAGATTCATTTAGATTAGATTAGATTAGATTGGAAAATTAGATTTTTAGAAGATACGAAGCATATAAGATATTTTATGACCGGAATAGCTTTAGTTGCACCATTAAAAATCGTTCCTTTCTCTAGCATTTGGTTCACGTTGCCATTGCTTAAACGTGTCGGCCACATCAACAATCCCTCGCGTATCCAACTCATGAACTGAGTAGCACCGAACATCTGGAACGAATATTTTATATAATTTTACGAGAAAAAATAATTTTTTTAATTAAACTTACAACTGCTTTCCGACTTGCAATCCGCTCGGCAGTCAATGTCTGTTTACTTTTGAAACAGCCAGATGTTGTCAGAACTTTTTTGTTAAAAACTACAAACAAACATGAGTTCACAATTGCCTAAACTAACTATAATAGGTCAAAACAAAAGTTCTTGATTTTGAGTAAAGAATAATGGAAATACTAGCGAAGATCGTTATATCAACGCTGTTAAGACTCACCTTCTAGAATTCTTTCTAGAATCAAATTTTTTACAATGCAATTGCTAAGCATTACTCTGTAAATTTGGGAACAATGTATGACCAAGACTTTTGGTTATGGAAAGGTTCTTTCAATTGTGTCATACTGAATCGCATATACATTGTTACAAAATCATAAAATAGTAATCGTACAGAAGTCAACGCAAGATCGTAAATTCTTGTCAACGTATTATGTTAAAGATACCTATGAGTTGTATGAAGAAGAAAAATAACATGGTGCAAAAAAGATGTCCATCCATGGCATATAGATGGACGAAAGCATTGAGGATTGGAATATAGATACGGAGATCGCGATATCGAATCCTGGCGCAAGCAGGTGAAGCTGGTAATTATAAAAGTAAAACAAAAAAAAGTAATATAGTTTTCAACAGCTAAAAATAACTGTCAATTGCGTTTTTTTAAGATTTGTTTTTGATTTACAATATTTATGCAGCACTACGATAATATATGAACTACTGTTTTTCAATGCATTAATAATTTCTTCAACATTTATTATTCTTGCTTTGGAAGTTGCAATGGCTTGTAAATGTAACTTGCTATGTACACATATATCATCTCAAAGAGAAAGCAGAGATGATTGTTTAATGTTCCTAATGAAATCATAATACATCATATAACCTACCGTAAGCAATGCCGATATGCACATATATGGCCTCCACTTTTGTTCACGTAGAGCGATTCTATGAACTTTATACGATCAATTTTTGTCGTACAAGAGTGCATATAGGTGAATTGCAATGGAGTAAAGTGAATCAAAATGTTAGCTGGGTGGGTACGAATAAGTTTCCACAAGCAGTGTAATACACAACAGGTTAATGCGAGAATTTTGACAAACTATTTGATGTTGCCAATGCTTCTTGCTTCAATACTACAAAGGTATTTGTAAACTTTTTAATGAAAAAATATACAAATTACATTCTCCCCCCAGGCAATGAAACGTCCACTTCAAAGGCGATCAAGCCATTGGCCAATGATGGAATCCAACGTTGAAGTTTATCAGCAATAACGGTTTCGAGGCTACCCAGGTAGAATGAAATTTCTGTTTTTCAAAAAGAATTTACATATTTTTATGGGAACTAAACTTCAAACCTCTGGTTAAACAATCCCGTTCACCATATTTCAAAAAAAAAAA